>CAJUYH010003712.1:0-26004 GCA_910591685.1 Galerucella tenella | reverse complement strand
AAAAAAAAATAAGGGAAGGAAAGAAAGAAATTCAAGTGAATAACTGTACCGTCAATTGATCTGCATCCCACTCTTCCTCATCGTAGGTTGTCAATTGAAGCACACGTATTATTTCATTCAATTCATCTGACATACGACCCGAAAGGTAATTACGATTTTCTGCAGCTTCTTCAGCGCCTCTGCCGCCTTGCGATATGATATGAATGAATATTTTCATGGAACAAATGAGAATAGGTGCGAGTGTCTTGACTTGATCCAGGCAACGTACCAATATCTCACGGTGAACCTGATGCGTCAATTCTTTTTCCCTTGCGCTCACTTCACGCGAGACTTTGCTCAGACAGGGACTTAGATTTTTTAAAAAATGCACGAGATCTTCCATAGTTTCAATTACTTCAGTGACTGCCAGGTAATCCAATACACCTTTACAATCCCGAATTATTTTACGAACTTCACTTTCATCGAAGCATAATAATAATGAACTTGTTCCTTGTAATATTCCACGGGAACCTTCAATTAATTTCTTTCTGCAATGATGGATATATCGAACAAATGTTATTTGGAAAATGGATAACAGAATATTTTTTCCATTTAATTAAGTGATTTTTAATTACCTGGCCGGGCCAGAATATGGATCGTTCTTCAGCAAACCAGACGCTTCTTCAAGAAGTCTTGAGGCACCCTCAACGCGTTGAAGTGCTGCCGGCATGTCTTGCTTAAGCAATGCATCATCCGAAGAGTTGATCGTCTCTTTTCCCACCTAAATGTATTGAGTTTAAGAAAAATTTTCTGTCATGCTTTGATAATATGCATGCCACCGTTCGGGCAAATAACTCACTTTAACAAGATTTGTAACTGCTTTGCTGACAGCCTGTACAGGCCGCCCCAAATCTGGCATTGCATTTCCATCTTCTGCTTCTTCATGGAGAATCACAAGCCTTGACACCTACAATCAACAGATTATCATTTTCAAATAACGCTCAAACATAATAATAAATCGGTGAACAAAATACGTGGTATTGCCTTAAATGAAATTCAATTGTTATATAACTTTTTTATTGAATAATAATAATTTGTCACATTACACCAAGTACTACAATCATTGCGGTATAGATTTTCGTTATGAATTACGAAACTTCACTTTAATTGACCGTAACAATAACCCAAGCCAAATATATAAATTTAAATTGCTAAGTTACCGCAGAGAACACGGATTGTCCTGGTAATGTTTATAGTACCGAACATGATTCAATGTTATCGTTATCAATCAATGCCATCAACGCAGTCACTACCATTATTTGTCATTATCATTATTTTAATAAAAATAATGATAACAACAAGACTTTGTGAGGCGCAATGCCACGGCATCATTATCGTATTAGTATATATAATATCACATATGGAGTATAATTACTCTTCCAGTTTATCATTGCCTTAAATGAAATTTCTGTTATTCAGTTTCTGTTTTTGATATGAATTGCAAGCGATAAATAAAGTAGAGATATCTAAAAATAAAATATTTCCATTGTACAATTAAAACGGCGGTATCCTCAACGGCAGAGTTCACACGCCACCAAATGGACTTTTATTTGGAACGTTATTATTTTTAGAATTCATCATAACCTTCTGTTTATTTGCGTCAGCAAATATATAACGACCAGGGGTAATTCGTGGTACGGCGGTGACCGTCATCTAACTCCTACCAATTTTATACAATCATTTATCTCTCAATAAAACATATGTAGGCCCAGCACAATAATATAAACTTCATATTAACGCGATTGCCATTGATATATTGCAATCACGCGTAAATATATAAAGAAAAAGCGCGGCAGGATTTCAAATTTTTAATATATTTGTGGCCACACCCGCAACCTACGAACTCTATCTTTAGTAATATGAATATTCGACAGCTTATTTTCTATTCATCTTCTGAGCGCTCGCTTTTTCTCTCTCTCTCTCTCTCTCTCTCTCTCTCTCTTACTCTCACTCCCACTCTCCCGCGCCGCTCCACTCGCTGTCTTCATTTTTCTTCAAAGCAAGCACTCAATGAGTGATGTCACTTCTAAATATACGTACACATCACTCTAAACATATATACATATGTGTATATAATTATGATGGTATTGAAAAATGGGCAATATTTCAAGGATCGTGTACACATTGAATACGTTATATTTATTATTTTCTTGATTCTCTTGATTGTCTGTAATGTAGAACAATTAGATGTCATTGATATCCACATGAGGTTGAGAATAAAGGCAGAATAAATTGTAAATCAATGTCATTTGTACAAGCAGAAGACTGAAATGTAATTTACTGATAATACAAACTATTGACAGTCAACATAATGTTTTCTAGAATTATTGGTATTTATCATCAGATGCAATATATGACAAAATTTCCAGATAAATACATATTTATATAATGATGAATAATAAAAATATAAAATGATAGTATGACACAATGTGGAGGATTGTGATAACCATTGTAAAATGAAATACCAATGAATATATTGGAATATTATAACTACCTGCTGTGCGACAGGCTCGAGGATGCTCTCAATTGTCTTTGTATGAAAGACCGGCATTGTCGTTTTGTAAATGTGGATAGGTGAAAATAATGCAAAATAAAACGGGCCAATGTCATACAAAATTTAAAGAAAGAACAATTAACACAAGTGATAGCTAATTGTGATTGAACTTTTTTTAGCACTCACAATATATTACAAAAAGAAAACGTCAATTCCCGGCCACTGTCGGCGAACAACTGTCGACAGTCGACTTCTCGTACATCAAGTTTTACAACAAAAATAATCGTGGCAAAGATACGAGTGGGTTTCCAACACATTTCGAAACATATGTATAAGTATATATACATATATAGAATTTAAAATTGGAGACAGTCGGAGAGTTGTTGTATCGTCCATTCACTCCACACGCTTCACAACACGTTAGTTCAATGTGGGTGTAGCCTAAAGTTTATATATCGTCAAAAGTGATCGTATCGTTGTGGAAAAATAATTGTAAACAAAAATTTTCGGCACAAATCGAGCTAAAAGTTTTGGAAGGCATAACTCATAATTCAATCATTAAATTACAAGTTATCATTTTTCCATTTATCAATGATTTTTGGTGTATGGTATACCAAGTGTAAGTTTGTGTAGGTCGAGTGAATATTCAGTAAAACTTTTAGGTTAGGCAGTTGCATTGTCCCGCAATTTTCTTCATCATAATTGATAAATCTGAAAAATTGCATCGTTGTCACATTTATTAAGCGATTACAATTAAGAAAAGTGAAAAATAATAATGGCCTCCGGATTAGAGAGCTATGTCAATCGTATCCTTTTCACCGCATGACATTATTTTTATTTAATAAAATTTTCAGATTTGAATCTTTAACCCAGAATATCTAGATACGGTGTCAATTATTACATCCGATGGCAGAAATTTTATTGTAAGTTTTTTCATTTTTTCGCGCAGTCTAAAGCGATAATAATAAAAAATGCGTTTCAGGGAACATTGAAAGGATTTGACCAGACAATCAATTTGATTCTTGATGAATCACATGAACGAGTCTACAGTTTAACACAAGGTGTTGAACAAGTGGTTTTAGGTCTACATATAATTAGGGGTGACAATGTGTGAGTATCATCAACAGACAAAAAAAAATTAATTTTGTAATATGAATTTTTTTCTCAATTGTAGAGCTATTGTTGGTGAATTGGACGATGAGATAGACTCGCAGCTTGATTTATCATCAATACGTGCAGAACCACTCACCTCTGTGATACACTAACCAAGCACATGAAATTTCCAGTCTCTATTCATTAATTTATCATTGTCATTGCAATCATGTAAATATTCAATGAAGATAAACATTATTTAATCGTTTATGAAAAAAAATAAAAAATAAAAAAATGGAGATATATTGGTGACAAAAAATGGGATGCATTGAATGATTGTAATGAAAATGCAAGTAAATATTTAAACAGATATAGACCAATATATTTTGCAAATATCAATATACATCTGAACAATTGCTTACGTAAATCAGTACATATATACAGTATGTAGATGTAAAAAAATAAACTTCAAGGGCATAGAAGTTATTTATTGAGAGACATCTTATATCCTAATTGTCTTTATTCTTATGTAAAGTAAATAAGAGTTTCCAAAAATATTTACAAACATAAATTGACACTTTTCCAATTAGTTCTATTACCTTTATGACCATCATAACTCTGGCAAATGTGTATATTTACAATTGACAATCGATAGAATAAAGAGGAAGTCTTTTTACAACTTTTATATAAATGATTATGTTCAAGTTAGCATTAATGCAAATTATTTAAACTCGTAATGGAATCCACATAATTCCCGGAAGTTTTAATACATCATCCTGCCATTCTACCAACACTTTCCATCATATCAATGTCAATCACGTTATTACGATTATTCTACTTTAGCCATAAACATTAATAAACTTGAATGAAAAACATGTAAGAGCATAAATTTCGTTGCCAGCATTAATACATATTTGTATAAATTTAATTACTTATTTTTAAATAATTATGCGAATTGACATCTCAATAAACATATATATGTCGTAATGAACTTCATAATTATGCTGTCATGATTATTTTACAAGTGATCGCTAATCATCATTTTAACAATTTTACTTAATACAATTAAATACGGGATCTTCTTCTATTATTGCAGAAATAGGATTTGATTACGGAGGTGATCTGTTACTTCTTGCTCCTGTATTCGCGCGATTTCGATTTCTTCGTCTGACTCTACCGCCTCGTCGCATTGGATTTTGATTTCCAGTAGGCCAATCAGGTCCATTCCCACCAAAGTTCATATTACTTGGCACAGTCGGACCATATCCCATCATGGGCTCATTAGATCCAGGTCCGGGCCCAGATCCTGGTCCTGGTCCTGGCCCGAAATTCCCATAATTATTCGATGAATACGGAGGGCCATCATAGTTAGGACCAACATCTCTTGGATCTGGAAATCCGAGTCTCGGGGCAGGACCAAGCAATCCAGGACCGCCATTTCTCTGAGCGTTATAACGTTGTTGTTCATATGCCATTTGACTAGGCCCCATAGGCGGACCGTTGGGTCCCATTCCCGGTGGGATATTCCCCATTGCTGCCATTCCCATTGGCGGTACATTCGATGGTTGCATAGGTCCACCCATCATCGACCCCATCGGGCCCATTGATCCCATATTACCCATATTACTCATCATTGGATTTTGTCCCAATGGCATTGCCATACCACTTGAAATTTGCATACCAGGACCACCCATTGCAATAGAGAGATCTTGCGGTGGCTGTTGTGATATCATGCCCGTAGACATGATGCCACTTGATCCAACACCTTGTGACGAATGAATAGCTGCCTCAATAGCTTTTCGACGTGGATCAGCTCTAATTTGCGGCGGTGATTTTGGTGTCTCTGGTTTTACAGGTGGTGGTGACATTGGTGAATCCGCAATATCCACTTGTGATAGGCGAAATATTTTACGAAGACGAGGGTCATATTTCACAAGGGCGTCATTTTTTGTAAGTTTCAGACCGGTATAATTCGGCCGTGGAATATCCACAACATACACTTTATATATAACTAAAGAGTGAGATGCAATACTGGCATCGATTTCCGTACACGGCACGTGCGACGGCGCCGGTTTAAAAGGTAAGCTAAGCATTTGTCTGAGATCAACATCAGAATGGGTAGAGCCTTCGGAAAAACCGGTAGACACTCGTAAATCGGTATCACCGAAATCATGCTGGAAGCGCTGTCGAAAATCCATATCTTGTCGTCGATGATCTTGATCGACTCGAGCTCGAAGATCTATATCCATTCCTGCATCCATCACAGTTATACCAGACGAATAGATACTCGCTTCATGACGTAATGGCTGATTTTCCTTCTTCAACTCGGATTGATTGGGGCTACTGGATTTTGCTTCATCAGCACGTCGTTGTCTTGGATCTCGCGACATTCTTGGATCCCTTGATATGGATCCACTTATCGTGGATTGTCTCGGACTATCATTTCCATTCTCCGAATTAACTATTGCGTTTGATGGTTTATCCATGTGCATTCCATGATCCAATGATGAATCACTATTTTTCTCTACTGCTGCTATTTTGTCTTTCAATGAAGACTCCATCTTCGAATCTTTTTTCGACGACGTTGAACTGTGATGAGGTTTTATGGAAGATAATAATTTTGTTACTTCAGCGCTAATATCAATTTTACTGAGATCACCAAGTTTATCTACTATAACTGCTGGTTGAGGAATACTGGGATCATGTTCAATTGACGGTGGCTCCTTCGTTGGACTGTCATTTTCACTCTTCTCATTTTCATCCTTGAAATTATCTTTAAGGACAATTTGTAGATTACCACCTTCTTCATCATCGTCATCGTCATCATCATCATCATCACCGTCGACATCATTATCCCCATCGTCATCCTCATCCGAATACCAATTCTCTTGTCTTTTTAATGCGGCCGCGTCCACAATACACTTCTCCTCATTATTACCAATGCTTTCATTCGCACCGCGTTGCTGTTGTTGTATACGCAAAAACAACTCTTGCGCTTTTTTCGGCAAATTTGGTAGCATCTCATGATCATTAAGTAATGTCTCATCTGGATGATTGTCTTGTGTCGTAGAACATATTTTATTTATACTATCATCTTCAATTTCCACGGTTTTCTCATCTATTTTGTCACTAGCTCTATCTGTAATTTTATCGTTATTTCTGTTTTTATCATCCTCGTCGACTGGTACTGCAATGACAAGATCAGATTCTTCATCGTGATCACTTTCGTCGACAAATTTTGACTGTGATAAATTGGCTGCTTCATCAGCTATACTGACAACTGATGATGAATTGGGACCATTTGTTAGGAGCTGCCGTAAATCGATATCCTTTGAAGCAGTAGTCGAATGATTAATTTTGTGTCCCCGTGTTTCTGTAGTATCAATATCAATTGATACATTGTCCTTTGATTTAATAGAATCATTTTCACCTGTGGGACTGCCTTGAATTTCATTATAAAACTCCATGTTGGCGATGCACTGTTGAAGCAAAATGCGCTGCTGCAATTGTTGTTGCACAGCAAGACTGAGGGCTACATTAGGAAGATGAAGCCCCAGCTGACTAACAGATTGGAGTAGCATTATTTGTTCCAACGGTACTCTATCTTCATCAGAACCCCAGCGTGTCTTTTTCCCCGTTGGTTTTCGATCTTTTGACGATCTCTTCTGATGAGTCGATTGTGAACTCTCCATATTATTTAATGCAACGTGCATATCATCATCCTTTTCGCTTGGTGAATTTGTTGTCGGTGCTGTCAATGTAACGTCAAATAGACTTGGTATTTTTTGAGCAGTGGAATCGTGACCCTCCGCGAGATTTTTCGCCGTATTATTGATCATCATTAATGCTCCTTCTCTGCTGAGCCGTGGGAAATCACCTAAAATTTCTTTCGGTGCTGTTTCAAGATGTTTTAACAAGATATTTTTTACTTGTTCATTGAGTGGCTCGTGAGAGAATTTGCAATTATCGCCATTACCGCATTTCAGCCCAGTATGGAAGAACTTACAGGGGAAATCATGATGCATATACAAACATTTATCCCTTTTTGCACAACAATCCATAAGATAAAATTTACAGAGTTCCATTTTACGGGGTGGCATGGCATTATGAGAAAATGGACAATCATCGCCACGATGGCACTTGCCTTGCATATAATAAACGCAAATGGCATCAGGGTCTTGATTATGATCATTATTTTGATTCCGTCTTCCATTGCGTTCATTTCGTAATTGTCCACGACTTTTGTTTTTACAGCCACGATCATTCTTTGCGCCTCGACGATTCGTTATTCCACGTCCACTGCCACTGCTACGCTTATCCGAATCTCTATGTCGACTGGATCTCTCTTCGGAATCTCTGTCAGAATTGTGGTCAAAGTTGTCACGTTCATTAGATCGTCTTGCTGGAAGTGGACTACCATCATGAACCTCTCTACGTACTGGCGACGCTCCTCTGACGAACAACATTTCATCATCGTCTTCATTTCCATTTTCATCCTCACTTAAACGTCTTCTCTGAGGGATCCAAAATTTCGATACATTAGGTTAATAACTCCAGTAAATAATTAAACACAAATATCAAGTAATATTCAATTTTCACGAACCTTCTGCTCCTTTCCACGGTCTTCATCTTTATCGTCACGATTCCTTTTGCGGCTGCGACTACGACTACTGCTTTTACTTTTGCTTGATTTACTATCCTGACTCTTGGAACGATCCTCTTCCAACACAGCTCTTATTGCTTTCTCGACATCACCTGCCCAATCTTCAGACGGATTTTTGTATTTGCCAAATCTCTCCGACTTACTGCTACCACTGCCACTGTTGGTGTTCGTCGTGGATGAAGATTTTTTGTTTTTACTTGATTTCGAATCTGAACTTTTTCCTTTAGACGACTCAGATTTCGATGATGTTGAAGATGATGATGTTGTCTTTGATGACTCTGCAGCGGGTTTTGGAGTAGCGACCGGTACAACGGGTTCATCATCCTCATCAGAAGGGATTTCACCGTCTTCCAAGTCATCGTTATCTGCATTACTGGATTAAATAAATAAAAAATGGGATAAATACTTTTGTAATTATTCATGATATATGTTATTAACATCATATAAATCAGAATAAATTTATTTCGGTGTAACATATATGACGATATCGACAATGTTGACGGCTCGAGGATATATTCAAATTCGATTTTCAATAATAAATTTTATATAGAAACAAAATAACTCATTAAAGCTACCAAACAGTAACATAGTAGCAACTTCAAAAAATCAGTCTCATATTTCATAGCACAGCAAATATAATAACAAATACAGAAATATGACCCGATTATTCATTATCTCTGTTCATAAATGACAAAGTAGGCGGATATGTAACAATGCCTAATCATATATAATAAAATTATATTTGCTTTATAGTAAGCAGTGTAGATTTCAGGTAAAGCAAATATTTTCTCCTTCAATCAACAACATTCACCTTGTCATAATCATAAATAGGAAGAATCGTGTAAGAAATCAATTTTAATAATAAAATCAATTCTTTTTTCAGTTGCCTGGACAACGATAGGCAAGCGTTATAACAATAAACAAGTTGACGATAAATGTGTCAACACCATTTATATATGAATGATGCCGTTTTGGATGTGATGTTTGCCTCAACGATGATTAATTTTTTTCCAATTTTATCGCTTAGCTTGGCCATGTACATTAGATTGGACTGTACATAAAGCGTCTGTACTAATCAATTCGGAAACGTCGACCCTTGAGCGCACAAAATCAGATACAGTCATGGCGGAAAAATGCGGCAAGCATATATATACATATGTCGTTTCACACAACATACTACACAACCAATCACAGTCTTCATATATAACATTACATGAGAAATAGCATTATATGATTGGTCGCAAAAGTGTGTTGGATGAGAGGACGATAGTGTGCCACACATATGCGAGCTGTACAACTGACAAGAAAGCAAATTTTTCACTTTATAATAATAATCGCGCACCCAAATAAAAGAACATGGAGAAAAAAAACATTTTGATCTATTCGGAAAACAATCTGAAGTAGCACAATAGGAATTCTTTTAACTTTGTCTTTTTCAAGCCGAATTTTTCAAGCCATACCGATATTACCAAATTTATGAATTGAATTAGAAATATAATTGATTAACATTAATGCCATTGTCAAAGACATGTTAGTTAATGGATATTAATAAAAGTATATTTATGAGAGTTACTTTCCCCAATTCCACTGGAATAATAATGTATATTAAAGAAACCTTACCAATCTATGGAGCATCATCATCATCATCATCATATCATCATAATTTTCATCATCATCATCATCATCATCATTATCATCATCATCATCATCATCATCATTATCAGCATCAACATCATCATCATCATAAACATTAACAGTTTTTCATAGTTGTCATTGCCCTCATGGTTATCATTATCATCATTATCATCATCATCCTTATTATTATTATTATTATTATTATTACTCTTGCGCCATAAAACTTTTCGATCACATGAAATATATTTTCAATCACACATCTGTGTAATCCCCAATGAATAAATTATCACCTGTTACTCAGTCATAAAATTGACCAGCTCAGTAATTGATTTAGGTATGAGAGCATTCGTCATCAGTCACGTATACACAGGTAGAGTCAGTATTAGTAACAAAGATCAAAGTTGGCATTATCCAAGTTTACATTTTGATTATCCGTCCTATATGTACAAGTGCGCGGGACTTTGTGCCTATGTATATGTGGCTGATGTATGACATCAATTGTAAATTGATGTCATACATCAGCCACATACTTGACAATTCCAACGTGTGTGTAAGTTATATGTGTGCACGAGTACATGTCTGTATACTAATATCATTGTATCGGCATAGTCATATGTCCAAATACTTTAATCCAATGTTTTGTTACATCACTTATCGTTGCGTCTGATAACGTTTGTGTTTATAAAAACGACAAAGTTACAATTTCAGTCGATCAAGTCTAACTACACGCGCGAATAAATAAAAGAAATTTAACTGCATTGTATACCCTCTTATGACTGACATCGACATACAAACTTAGTTTTTTCTTTTCTACTTATCGATTTAAACTCTGTCCCCTATGTTCCACTCCATATGTAATCGATTTTCTCTCATGCTATAACAAAAACATTGAGAGAAATAGACAAGCCAGCCAACTCGGACACCCACATATTTCGCAATGTAAACCACGCGATTGCATAATATCATATAAGTCCTCCATTTTATCTGTCAATGAAATTTGAAAGAGCCATAAGAAAATCATGGTTGTATATTTTTTTTTCTGACCATTTTCTCGACTATCGATGGGATACGAGAAAAAGCTCCAATATCCAAAATATAAAGGACCTTTCTGAAAGTTGACACGACGTTGATGTTGATGTCAGCGTGAATAAATGAAATTAAATAAATAAATGAATATAAGTAAAAGAAATATATCGATGGGGGACGAAAAAGTAAAATGTACAAAAAACAAAAACAAATAAATAATACACATAAGCGAATTGCAATGTCTCGTTGATTGGACGTGGATTAGGCAACGGCGTCACAATAGCTGGCTGGCATTGAAAGGGCTGAACATTGGGGAATCTTCATGAAGACGTTTGACTCCAATAAATTGCGTAAGTGGGTTTTATGCCGTCAATTAGAGAGACGCAGTGGTTTTCATTTTATTTATATTCGCGCGTTGCACACATAATTTGTGTTTTTTTTTGTTTTCGTAGTCGTGTCTGTCTGCTATTTGTTTTAAAATAGAAAAAAAATTAGAAGGCAAACCTTTGAATGAGAGTCTCGGCCGCGCTGACACTCTCAAGTGCCATGTTCGATTATTCGACTCTGTATATAAAACTCCTATTATTCCACCCGCCGATCGAGCGATCGTACTGCCCTTTTTACTCCTCTCTATGCAATTTATTTATTTTTTTACTTTTTTTCTGTATTTATATTATTTATTATAGATTTTCGCCACTACGAGCGTAACTATGCTCGTTCGATTAATCGACCCGACACTCGAACGCCTTTTGATTTTGCGACTCGCCAGAATTTTATCATTTATAAAGCTCCTGGTTGATTAATGCCCTCGGCAGCTGATGCTGATGAACACGAGTAAGAAACCCGACGGTGGATAATAACCATCCATGGGATTTTTATCCCAATGTTTCTTTCAACTGGTTTTTGTCCTCTTTTTCCCTCTCCTTCCTCTCTCTCCCTCTCGCTCGCTCGAGTTTTGACTGACCAAAATGTCGTCTCGTTTTATTACTTATTTTTTTTCTCACTCGTTTTTCATTTTTACTCTTTTGTATGTTGTATTAAGTTATTATTTCTGATTTCATCAATATCACTTGTATGCAGTCTCTCGAAATAGTTATTCAAATGAAATGTTAAAATATGTCCCCTTTATCCTCAACCGAGTGGCAACAACGTCATTGTAGTTGACGTGGCATGGCCGACCACCGATGTCGACGAACGTTAATACCAAGTATAAGCACGGATGCTTTCCGTGTGTGTGCGCGCCGTACGACAATCTATAGCATTCCCCCTTTCATCACGTGACTCATCGACTCATATATGTGTCTATATGTGATAAAAGTATGTCTGTATATCGTTATATTTTTGTTACGTCTTTCTATGTGTCTGTGTACTCGCGTCCGCTCGCGCATTTAACGACGCAAAACCAAGGCTTTATGTGCGCGTCATGGCCTCGATTGCTTCATTCGCCTCGTCATTCAGAATGTCGTATTGAAATTTTTTTTTTTTTCTCTTGCAAAACTTGGTTATTCGTTCTGTCTCTCTCTCTCTCTCTTTTATTTCATTCGCCTCTCCGCCACTAGATAACGCCACCCTCAATTCAGGAAGCCCCGTAAAACTTCATTGATGCTTCCGGCACGTTTTTTTTTTCAATTTTTTTTTTCTTGCAGGCAAATATTCAAGACAATAGTTTCTCGAAAAATTATTGAGTTTTTAACATCATCATGACCGCGCGTGCACGCATTTGTTGCAATCAGAGGACTTAAACGCTTCTTTTGTCCGCTTTAACCTCGTTTATTTTCTCTTAATCTGCTCCACGCTTATTATAACTTTTCTTTTTGATTTTTTTTTTTTTTTCTTGGCACTTTGGCCTGGTGACGGTTCGAGTGTACAGGTTATTTTAAACGTCCGAGATTAATTTTATACGCGCGCGCATACATAAAATAATATTTGGTGGTGTGAATTTTGTCTGGAGTTATTGAGCAAACGACAAAAATACGATCGGCGGCTGATTTTTTCCTTTTTAAAGGAAAATCGATGGAGTAATATTATACAATTGTTTTCGATCGACGTGAATCGGCAAAAATTGTGTATAATTGATAAAGAGAAACTTGAAATATTAACTAAACATGGCCACATCTGGAACTATTCTGAGCCGATGGCCGCACAAACGTCAAGCGTGTCACTTCCAAATTGAAGGGAGAGGCGGGTGAGGCCGAGGAGGTGGAAGGTTGATGGAGCTCCACCAATCGCATCAACGTCCCAATATCACGTGACCCTATCGTTTTCACAATTCACCATTCCCACTTGGGTAACCTTTCTCTTATATGCTCGTCGCTGCGTCATCCTTGAGAAAGGCCACGAGGGATAAAATTCCAACATCATACGATCGAGTTCACACAAATTGTGGCAAATATTTGCCTCGTACGTAACAGAAATTACGCCGCCCTATCGGTCATATTATGCACTTGTAGCATCATAAAGTTTCAATAGTTCGGTGGATACATTCAATTGTAAATATACCAAATATGCATTATACAAAGCCAAATGACCACAGCCTCAAAACAAATAATATAATAGAGAATGTAGGAATCGAGCAATTTTTTATTTTTATTTTACATTTCTCCCGAGTATATTGATGAGTTGTCATTACACAATTATGCTTGATCCATTTCTTCAGCTGTATCCCGAGCAATCGATTCGCAACCATAACCTCACGCGATATGTTGACAATTACAACTCACCCTCAACTCAATAGTCCTTCACAAAACTCTGTGACTGAAATTAATAAGTAATTTGGCTTGAATGAGAATATTTCATCTCGGAACATGTTGCAGATTCCAAAATTTCCTCGTGAATTTTCGAAAAATACTTGTCAATTATTTATATGAATTCTGTAAAGTTTTTTACAATAATACATTAAGGATCATATTTATATTTTTACTTTCACTTACAAGATGATTCGTTACAGCTAAAATATTTCCCATACTTCGAGAGAGAACTTTATCACTTTTTCCCTATAAGGTTTATTCATAATCTCAATTCAATAATACAAAATAAATGTGCACTTGAATTCTAATAGCAATTCAATCACAGAGAAATTATATATTACTTATATCATCTATTGCATCGTATTGTACTTTGTAGCATTAAATAGGTAGTGTATGTTTCAATGAATAATAGATAAACGTCTTTTTGTTCTTTATTGCATGGTGCATTTATGAATTTACCGCGTTTTCTTCGTATGTGCAACACATATATGGCGTCACCGTTACTCCAACCTATAGAAACAATTACCGAGCACACTGACGTACCTACATACCACACGCAGTTTCCACTATGACTTACTGCACCGCGTGGGGGCTCTTCCAATGCACCCAAGCAAACACAGACACCACAATTGGATATGGAGCTCTCTTCTCTTCCAACTACTGCAGAGTGCACACCACACGTGTGGCGCCTAATAAATTTTTATTACCATTGTGCAATTTAGTGAAGTAATAAATATAGTATAACACATGTCCACCACATCACGATTTATTATATATAGGACCCAGCTTTCCTATACATATATAGCGCTTTTTGCAAGCAGAACGCTGGGATCGGAGAGTGAACAATTCGTATATAATATACCAATCACGATCCAAAGTGCAACAAACATGGAGAGTATTCAAATGCCCTATTACAATATATTGTAGGGTCTGTTATATCGAAAACTAAATATGTATCGATAAAATAAATTGTATTCGTAATATTTACATAAACAGCGTATGGGAACAATAAATGAGTGAATATGTTCAGGTGATCTTTACTCTGTTTCACCATTCACATAATCTCAGCAAATAATCTTTTTGTTATCACTACAAATGTTACTTGTCTATTTAAAAAATTCATGTAATAATCCGCTTCGTTAGAAGTGGTTGTCGCTTATTCAAATTAACAATTGGCCATCAATATCATCATTTATTGTTCAGTGGGCACAAGTTGTGTTTATTTTTAATTCGCGTATATAATATGAATTTCAAATTTTCAAAGCGCCCATCGTCATTCTTTGTAATTTAATTAATAACAAATCGTCAAAGCAAAAAAAAAAAGTTCGTATTGAAATGAACATAATTGATATTATCGATACTTAATTAGAATCTAGGGCAAAGCGTTTTAATATTTTATCAAAGGGTACATCATCAATGAGTAATATTGTAACCAACTGATTATTTCCACCAAAAGCCAAGCAAATATCACTAAATATCAATAAAACCATCTTTATAATTTATATTTTTGTAAATATTTCACATTGAACGTTGATGAACGATTAAGAGATAACTGATTACATGTCATCACTGAACCAGCGTTGAGTTTGCTCTCAAAAATCACTTAAATCATGTCCAATTTGATTTAAAAAAAAATTGCTTGCTTTTTTACGCTATATAATTGTGACAATACAATTTAGTATATACAGCGATACGGTAAATGTCCTGTACGACACACGCATTAACTCTATTTAGTATTAATATAAAACAAATATAAATACATTGATTGTTAGAACAAAAAAGGAAATGAGAAAAAATAAAAATAGAGTTGAGTTAGAATCCTATACCTATACCTATAGGTATATTATATGGGGTAATTGAGCAACAACTTGATATAATTCAACACCTTTGTCAACAAGGCATAATTGCTTCATGCTATAAAAATGGCAAATCAACCACATTCAATGGCTTTTATACATTAATTTAATTGGTGATTAAGTCGACGATTCATTACGAACAAATGAAAACAATAATATTTCAAATATTGCTTCGGAAAAGCTGGGGAATGAGTTGACGCTTATAGTTCACTATGTATTGTATGAAAGCGAGAATCCGCTTATATAGTAAAGTGTAACGGCAGATAGATCATTCGGTCTTTTATACATTGTAAAAATTACATTGAATTTTTTTTGCTCATGGCCATAGAAAAATGTTCCAACATTTTTCCATGTGGAATTTTACCATGAATTGTATAATTATTCTATTGGTCCTCCGAGATTTTTCGCAAGTTCATACGTGAGTATTATGTCCGGGATTATCCAATGACAACACAATATAAATATGAAATTATAAATTAGTAATATTTTCAGAAGCGAAATTCAGAATGCAGATGTTAAAAATGACAAGTTAATTGATGAAACATTTTCTACTGGCACAATTGAAGAGATAACAGCTTCACCAATTTCCGAATATCAAACTGTATCAAACGCAATTAATTTTGTATTATTGAATAAGGCAGAATTTCTCATTCCCGATTTTCAATTGACAAATCGAAAAAATGATACAACTGAAATATATGAAAATATCTATATTACAAAAAATTTTCCAGAATTCGTTAGCAATACGTTGCACAACGACGACACTCTCACAACATTCATGAATTTTACTATATCGCAATCGTCAAATGATGAAAATAGTTTAACAAAACTCTCGTCCACAAATATTACCATAAATAATGAAAGCCATTTAAATAATTATGATATGAAAAGTAATGCGACATCTGTAATCACATCCGAGGTTTATTCAATTGTCAATAGTGTATGGGCA
This sequence comes from Galerucella tenella, assembly GCA_910591685.1. Taxonomy (NCBI): domain Eukaryota; kingdom Metazoa; phylum Arthropoda; class Insecta; order Coleoptera; family Chrysomelidae; genus Galerucella; species Galerucella tenella. The sequence goes on along the minus strand of CAJUYH010003712.1, from coordinate 9,503 downwards.
TTATTTTCGAAACCATTCATTGAAATGTTGACGTCGAAAAATCAATGGAATCAGACCGACGATATAAAAAATCACACCGATCCCAATTCAATAACACCAAATACAACAGTCCAAAATATATTGTTAAGCAATGATGAAAAAGGCATAATCGAATATACACCGATATTAAATGATTCACATGAACTATCGAATAAGACGCCACATTGGAGATTATTCCCTCAACTTTCACCAACAACACAGTCATTAAATTTCAAACTGCAGAATGAAAGTGAAACCATTAAAAATATAACAACTATTATTGATCCAATTACTAGAGTGTTTAATACAACTGGATCACAATTCATGAATGAGAGTTCGATTTGGAAAAATTACACAAACATTCCTGTTGCAGTAGAGTTACCAACGTACGAGCAAATTCAGGAATCAAATTATCGTGAAAATATAAGGAATGAAATTATGAATAGTTTATTAGATGTCAAAAATAATAGTGTCAATGATAATTCAATGATGATGTTTATAGAAATTATGATGCAAAATTACAATAATACTAAAAATCGAATGCCATTTAGTTCACGATATTCACGACTTAATAATATCACATATGATAAACAGAACAAAAGCAAGCGAGAGATTCCATACGCAAGTGAATATAATTCAGCTGATCGTCAAGAACTCGCATCATATTACTATAATGATAAAAAAATTCGTGAAAATTTTCTCAATTATGAAAGAACTCCTGATCCAAACAGTGTGTCATCAAATGTTTACAACATTGATAAGATATATGATAGGCCAGAATTGCGTTCATACCCTATTCAAACTATTTATGTGAGAAATCACAATGCCCTCCCAACCATGGAATCATTAAATGAAAATGACAAATCCCATTTTCACATGGCACAAAATTCTCATTCCAATATAAATACCTCTTCTTTATTATATCTCATTGATAAATATGGTTATTCCATTTCCGATGATATTGACACTAAACTCACGAGTACACAAATGAGTGTTGAATACGAAACAGCTTATTCTAGAAATAAATTACCTTTGTCTCGTACAGCGGCCTCCAAATTAAAACAAATTAGTTCAAGAAAACATACCTCATTGAACAAGATGACCCATAGGCGACGATCTGATTCTATGCAAAAAAATAGAAGCAAACCACGAGGAGTGAAAAAAAATCGAAAAAATCGAACGAAAATGTCAATGAAATCTATGAAACGGACAAACGCAAAGAAAAATAACTACAACTCTTTGAAATATTTGAGAAGTCGTTCAAAATATAAAAAGAAAAATAATAGACAAAATTTATTGCAAAAAAAGAGAATATCGTCAATGAGAAAAATGAGTAATCGGCATAAATCCAAACAAAATCGTAAACGCACTAGGCAATCAACAAATTCACGTGCAAATAAATATCGTTAAGTGTACTCATGGAATACATATGAATATTCAATAAACCATTTACAGTAATAATGATAATAATTATAATATAAATAATAATAATAACTATAGTTTATTGATTTATATTGTAAGTTCCATTTCAATATTTAATTTATAATTTCGTTAATTGGAAAAAATATAAATTATCATCAATTATACTAATTAATTTGATGAAATTTACCATATGCATAACAACTCCTAAATATATGACTATTTTGCTGTTGATTAAAATACAATATTCCATAACCATCAACATGATAATGATTATTAATACTTATCAGTGATAAATTATCACCAATCAATAATGTTCATTCCCTTCATCCACATTTTCCGCGCTATCATTCGTATTATCTGATTCTTCTTTGGGTGTTTCATTCTTTTCTTTCACTTGTTCTGTCGAACGATGATGAAATACAAATGAAATGCCACTTGACCAACATTGTCGTAATGAAACGTCAGGAAGATTTCGTGAATTATGAGCGTGGCGCCAATCCGATAAATCTGAATTACAGTCAGATTGTTCTGGGGGTCCTTTTACCTCAACTCCTCCCACACATCGTTTACATTTGAATCTAAAAAAATACGGGAAAAAAAGCTGATAACAACTCGCATAGTAATACAATGTTTTAAATGATATAGTGAATGTATACAGGATTTCGTTCAATAATAGTGACTAAGATTACTTTGAATGTGTGTCGGAAATGGTATTCTCCTCAAGTTTAAAAAGATCTCGAAGATCGGTGAGAGTGAAGTGTCGGCAAACATCATCTTCTTGATCAACAACTGTTGAACTCAAAGCTTTTTTGTGTGCTTGTCGTTGAAATATTTTTTCTTCGATTGTGCCAGTCTGAAGTAAAATTATAGAATATTCAAAGTTATTTTCAAAAACATGCTGCAGACAATGGAAATTTCTTAATAATAAACAACTCACACATAGAAAACGATATACGAAGCAGGGTTTCTTTTGTCCATCACGCCACACACGTGCCATAGCTTGATCATCATTAGCTGGGTTCCAGTCCGGGTCAAACATGACTAATCGATTAGCGCCAATCAAATTTAAACCACAACCTCCAGCTTTGGAGCTCAACATAAAGATAAAATCACCACTATTTGGATTGTTGAAGGTATCAACAACTTTTGCTCGTTTTTTAATCGACATGGTGCCATCCAAACGTACATAATGATATGTTCTTTTGCGACAAAGTTTTTCGAATAAATCCAATGTTTGTGTATAATTTGACACTAAAACGATTTTATCTTGCGTTGTTGATTTTATAGACGCAAGAAGACAATCTAACACCATCAATTTCCCAGATAATTCTGGTAATACCTCCCTAGAAGAGAGAAAATGCATTAATTTCAATATTGTTACACAAATATCTATGGATAGATTTTTTTTTCATCTATACACTGCTAATTCACATTCATATTCAGATGCAAATAAAGAAAAATACTTGGTGCTATAATTGGCAGGCAGTAAATTTGAGGCCCCTTCAAATCCTTCAGAATTTGCCAAAATTTTCTCATACACAAGATCAGGATGATTGCACAATTTTTTCAGCAACGTAATTGCTGATAGAGCTGACAAGGTTCCACCTTTTTTTTTTTCGCTATCATGGTCTTGAAAAAGATATTGTAACATTGTTAGCAATTAGGTCTCCATAATGGATTCTAGTGAATGCAACATTAATAACAATTGTTGATAAAGTTGTCTGTCACTTACTCTGCATAGATTTACGTATAGCTTCACATTGAATAAAATTTTTGTAAATCTGAGTTTGTAGCTGTGTCATTTTTATACAAACAACTAGCTCATATTTTATAGGCAAGTATTTAGAGAGTAAAGCACTTGTACGTCTAATGAGACATTTATTTACAACTGTAACGAGTTCATCAAGTCTCTCTTGAGCAACTTGTCGCTCACTATTGGTTGCAGCAGCATCTTGACCACGTAAAATTGGATTCTCGAATTTCCTACGAAATTCTTGCGATGTGCCAAGAAGTCCTTGATTGACAAAATGTACCAGAGAAAAATATTCAAGTAGATCATTCTGTATTGGCGTTCCACTAAGTAATACTCGACGTTTCGCCTTCAATCCCATCAATGATTGATATGTTTGATTTTCTGAATTCTTCAGCCTATGTCCCTCGTCACAAAGAACAAGACCAACTTCATCATTATGAAGTACATGGGCATGAAGTCGAAATGTTTCATAACTAATAATTAATATTGGATTAACACAGCGACGACCATAAGTTTTCATAAAACCAATAAGCTTGGTGTCAATATCATTCTTACTTCCACCATCAATAGCCAGTGGCCGAACTCGGTTATCCAACCATTTGAATATTTCATTATACCAATTTTTTACGAGTGAACTCGGTGCAACAATTATTGCCTTTTCTATTACAGGCTTAGCTTCTGGACCTTGTTTTAATAATGTCCACAATAGTGTGATGCATTGAAGTGTTTTCCCAAGACCCATTTCATCCGCCATTATGCATCCGTAAGCCCCTTTGATTCTCACTCCTGTCACACACTCATACATAAATTTTACACCTTCTCTCTGATGTGGTCGCAGAATGTTGCATAGGAGAGGGTCAACGACTACGTGGACCAAACATTTGCTTCTGCAATTCATATTTTATCAATGAGTCATCATAAAAAGTTCTTATACCAATGTGATTTTCAGTAACATATAGAAATATAAATATTTATATCCTTACTCATCTATTTTAAGTCGCTCATGTTCAGATAATTCCGGTGGAGTATAAACAATTAAAGCATTAGCTTCATATGGATCGTGTAATGCTCTTTTTGGTCCAGAGAATCGAGCACCTAAAAACCTACCGGAAAGTTCATAGCCCGGTATTGGAATTTTGAAGGGTTTACTTAACAACTTACGTATCTTTTCTTCCTAAAAACGTCCATGAATTCACTCATTTGTGATTAGTTTATATACGTTGGTATATTGAGAAAGACAATAGAATTTATGCACTTACATGTTCTGATACAATTTCTTTATTCGCTGATATATCTTGGGCAGTCAATTGTAGACATTTTCGTTCGGGTATGAGTAGTGATTTTGTTCTGCCTGCCAATCTCGTTTTCTTGGTTTGTGGAAGAATGTCATTATTTCCACTTAACTTATGTATAGGTGAATGGTTCTCTAAATTCTCAAGGAGTGGTCGTTTTGCACATTGACTTGGGGCTTTTGAGCGATTCTACAAAATATGACAATACAACGAATAGATTTATTATCAAATTCACAACACAAACTCATGTATAACAAAGGTTATAGCTAGAAACTACATACCATTATTGTATTCGCAGTTTCTCTATAATTTACCGCAATTTATACGAAAACATAAAAAAATCTATGAGAATAGTTACAAGTTCATAGAAACTGATATGATGATATACCAGGCTCGGTATTAATAAACAACAAGGTTCAAATCATTATCATAACATAAATACAAATAGTAGACATTACCATGGCCATTTGCATTCAATGCTGCTACATTTGATATTTTTGAAACAGAAAACGCGGGAAAAATAAAGAATAATATAACGTAAGTGGCGCTTGCCGTGTGAAAGCCTGTGACCAATTAGAATTTAGCGTACAGATGGCCGCGTGTGTTGAAATACCTACCCTTTAAAAGTTAGTTGTCGCCCTAACTGACACAATATATAAAAACAACTAATCATCATTTGATTGGCATTCACTTGAAAACCTTATAATAATGAAACGTATATGAAAAAAAAATTAAAAAAAATCACATTCCCCTAAGTTAATGAAATGACAGAGTGTAATTATATATGTGAATCTTGAATGAATTGACGATATGCATTTTACATTTATCCATATATTGTGAGGACGCAATATTGACTCGCTGTGTAATATATTTTATAAATGTAAGTTTACATGCGCGTTATCGACTAAACAAACTCTTCAAGCACACATCGTAAACATAACTAAAGTATTAACCTCAAAGTAATAAAATAGACAATCAAACTTGATTTGCATTTATCAATATCGAGTAATTGTTTTGTCTATCAATGTAAGTTTTTTTTTACCTTGCCAGCGTTATTGTTTGCAAGTAAATTATTAAATATTTTTTATGGATTCATAAGATGATGGCAGATGCGACTAATAACTCACGCTTAACCAACATTTGGCACAATTTGAAGAAAGTATCAACGGATATGAGTAATATTATATACAATGGCAGCACCGAGGGTTATACCGAATTTGCAGGTAACAATGAGACAACACAGCCATCATTGGATGTATTGAAAGCAGTTACCATACAAACAACTAATATCAATGAATCAACGAAAACATTGTTGTGTACAACAACAACGACCGAAGAGCCATTTGATGAATTTGGTCCACCAGAAGGAGTAGAATATATTTTTGTTCCACTGGGTGTCATGATATTTGTCATTATTTTATCAGCAGTGGTATGGATAAGAAAAATTATTGTGATATCATTTATATTTTCATTTCATATAATAGTAATAACACTCAATAATAATTCATAATATTTATTTACGCATGTAGGTTTTAATTATTTCTCGGAGGAGGAAATTGGAACAATTGCGGCATCGCTTGATGCCATTGTATAATTTTGATCCTGGCGAGGAAGGCGAAGATGATTGGGAAACTGAGTTGCTTGATGAGGGTCTTGTCAATCGCCAACGGAGGGTATGAACACATTATTCCTCACCATTTATCGAAACTACCTCGAAAATAACTTAGAGTTGAATTTACAGCAAGGTTATCAGTCAATGGATCATGAGGAGAATGCTGAGCTCTTTGGTCACTGACCCATGCCCTATCCAAGTGGAACTCCATACTCTACAGATGACAATCCAATGCGAATACCATCACGATTTTTGCCTGCTAATAAAACAAGGCTTGATGTAAACCGCGGGATAAATGATGAGATTTTGGAGTTACACACAATTGCTGAAGATGTGTGCTGACAGTGTTCACGTACCACAAAAATTTAGCCGCATTTCAAAATAAAAACGTATATATATACATATATAATATTGAGCTGTTAAATTTTTGTGTTTACGAAAATAATGAGATTTAACATGAAAATAATGTGGACATCTTATCGATTGCATAATACGAAAAAATGACCTGCCGTATGACAGTATGCAGTGACTTGAAACTAAAGTGTGCAGTGACTGAAACGAGAATATGGTCGACATGTCTGTTCAACCATTATCTAATACATACTCATATGCATGTACGTATTATATTACAGAATATTAACCTAATCACAACTATTCGATGTACATCGCAATATTTCTTATCATTTTGATTTGTTTTCGTTCTATACTTTTTGCTCACAAAGATTTACATTTCACTTCACTGAAGTTCTTCACCATTTAACAATTGTTAAATGTATATAAGTATGTATTGTGGTAAAATATGAGTAATTGATTTACATTTTGTCGTCACTATGAGTATTCATAAAATACCATATACAGAGAATAATTATCAGTTTCTACTCTGATAATAATTAAATCTCATAGTCAAATGCACATTCGTTACGATGTATGTTCCTGATGATTCTTTTTGGAGCACATCAAGTAAATTATACGATTTGCATATCAAATATGTATGAAATAGTTATTGAACATGTAACATCAGATATACTATGTTGTATTATGAAAATAAGAGAAATAATTGGAAGCTCGTTGCAATATTTTACTATACGGGTACAGCGAACGATTGTTAAATACACATAATATAGTTCTATGTATAATAAGCGTTTGCATTGAATTTAATGATTATTATATTGAGCTCATTTTAATTCATTAATTTATTTTTATAAATATGTTCATATCTACGAGACAATGGTTCTACCATGATGGAAACGTGACGTAAAGATTCATACGAAATGGAAATGAACGTAATTGGTATCTATTGTAAGAATTGAAAATTCTAAATGATTGTGAAAATTGGATAATGAATCAAATAATGTGACCGAAATCATGAGTGATTCCAAGTGCCAATAACATGGGCTATTATGGCGAATTTTAAAGCTCTTAAAACAAATAATATAAAAAGTAAAACAAAACGGTATTCATGTGAGATAGAGATAGGGGCAGAGTCGAATTGGCCCTCGTTCGTACATGTATATGAAGGTAAAATTCTTAGGAAACGGGAGCCAACTCGACCGAGTAGGTAGTTTATTGCCGATTTCGCGTTTTGCAAATATAGTCAATCCATATCGACTGTAATATTTTAGTTTAAAATTCGTGAAATTTATTAATTGATTAACTACCCGATTTCAAATATTTCTCATTATCACCTTCTTTTTTGTACTTTGCAATTATATCCGATAATTATTCTCGCGATATTCTATCGAAAAGTCGTCGTGGATAGGATGATTCTTTTTACTTCATTCCTCTCCATTTGTCAATTTGGTATTTCGATTCGTAAAATTGCATGAATAGTAATTGTAATCAACTTATATCAATGGTGTTGTAAAACTCATTTTTCACACCATTAGAAATGAATTTTGAAATTAACGTCGCCAAATGTTACTCAATCATGTGAAATCAAGTGAAATACAAAATTTAGCAATGATTACGATTAACCATTGATGAACTTCATGGCATGTATATTAGTTACATAATATTATACTGTTAATAATACTAATAGAAAAGTTCTAGTCAGAAATAAATAAAGCAATCGAAAAGAACTCCTGTGCAAAATGCAAATAAATTAAACATTCTTAAATATGAAATGTACAATTGAATACTCCAGTTGCAATTTTATTTTTGAATAATTTAAATGTGTATATTTAAACATCTCTCTTATCAAATTGTCAATTAGAGCAAATTGTATAGCTGATCTACCATATGTATAAAAAAATAATGTGTAAAAAAAAAAGCGACAACTCCAAGGTATTTTGCAAGTATGGTTGACAATCAATCACATACCTTCTTGCCCAGTCCCAATCCCATTTCATAGGTATAATACTAAATTAAATAAGAGTATCCTGTGAATTTATTTACTTTAATACAAATTTTACATCCACACAAATCTTGTTTGTCTCATAAGCGGGACTTCAATGTTCATTTATTCAAGTTTTTTTTTCTTTTTTCATAATTGTGATAAAATTGGAATAATTTTCACGCGCTCGTGATATACAAGGGAGTAATACCTACAACTCAATTAACTGCTCTTTCATCATTTTGAGTTCAGCTGTTTTATCATCAATATTGCATGTAAGCGAAATATTCCGCGAGCAACAAACGAATTTTCTTACATATAATTTTTCCATTTCTCTTCAATTTCTTCTCTGTTTTTTTGCTTTTTTTCAATTGTGGCTTACTGGTTTTATTATTATTATTATTATTTATTTCTTCTCTTTCGAGGATCGAATCGATGTGCATAAGTAGATAATTACAACGTTGTTGCTGTTCCAATGGTCGACGAAAAATAAAAATTAGAACCACATAACGATAGGATTGTTTTCATTTATATTGGTAGAGCTTTCGACCGTGCTGTCGACTTTGAATCACAAATTTCGGCGTTTTGAACGTTAAAAATTTTTAATTCGCTTGCATAACCAGTTTTATTACTTATATTTCAAGTGTCATCTAAATAAGAATTAAAAATATATTAATACTAAAAAGGAGAGACAGGACGTTCTTCGCGGTGCGCGAGTCTCGTGGAACTGTTTTTGAGTCATTTCTTCATTTTATTTCATTTTTTCTCTCGTATTTTTTTTATTTTCAATTGAATTTTCTTCTTTTCTTTTTAAATTGTTGGCTCGATTAACTGAGCATCAATGCATGTTTACCTCAACGAGATATCAAAATTATAATCAATTCACACCGTCGTTGAGGTAGAGACTCTACTCGTTACACTTTCGTGCATCGATTAATGTTGAACTTAAAAAAAGAACTTGATAAAAAAAATCAAGGATTCAGAAGAATTGACAGCAATGAATGGGGGGGGGGGGGGGGGGGGAGGCGAAAATAAGATGATGGCCGTGTATAGAGGGTTTTGGTTTGTTTTTTT
>CAJUYH010003711.1:0-30759 GCA_910591685.1 Galerucella tenella | reverse complement strand
AAACTCATGTTCGAATGGGTCCTAACCAGTACCCAGACAGTGTTGAACTTATCCCCAATGGAATGCCTACCAACCAAACCCACCTCAAGCTCGACGTTACTCCTGCCTCAGAATCACTACCCTAGCATACTTCAAGACGGGCGGCGGTCCCTCAAACAATCTCCGTCATCTACTCCCTTCTATCACTCCTACCTCTCATATGCCTTCTCTTTCCCAATCATGCTCTCCACTAGATTCATCTGTAACACCCTTCATCCATCCTTAACATTTTTACTTTCCGCGGTCTGCTTTCTCCTTCCTCCTACTTGCCCAGACTTGTCCCCTCTGAGGGGTCCAGAGGGTACCTCCCATCTTTTCCATCTCCGTCTACATCAACTTCCTTCCATCCCCTACTACAATCTGCCTCCTCTGTCTTGTGTCCCCTTTGCCCACATACCCTACAAAGGAAAGCTTGCCGACAGTCCCTGGCCATGTGCCCCACGCTCTTACATAGCCAGCATTCCCTAATCTTCTCCACTCTCCTTGCCTAACACCCCGCTACCTGGTGGCCCTTCACTCCACATCCAAAACATCTGCCCTTCTCTCTCCCGTCTATAATATTTACCCTATTTAAGTCCAGCTTGATCTCCCGCTTTCCCAGTAAAGCTTCCGCTCTCTTATATTCCATCCTCACAACCGCCATTTTTATGCCGTTCCCCCAATTAATTCCTCTATTTTCTTCCTCATCACTTCATCTTCAATCCACGGGTCTATCCCCAACATCTTAATGGTTTTTGTTGTCCTTTTCGCTTCCACCGCCCTAGCTCCTGTTACCCTTTCCACATCCCTCAGAATTCCCCTGACCTCAACCCCTTTCTTTGCCTCTATAACCACCTCCCTGTTCCTTGAGACTCTAAGTCTATCCATCCACTCCCCTTCCATCTCCCTCAAACCCTTCTTAATCCTTTTTATCCCCTCATCATTGACTTCTCCAATATCTACTGATGCCATCACCACTACATTGTTAAAAGTCATGGAAATCCTATTAGACGTACCTTCTCCTAAAATTTTTCTGTGAAAAAAGGCCTGATGGGCAGCATATAAAATTTCTATTGTTATCAAATGCACAAAACATGCACTTTAAGTCTAAATATTTTAGAAATGAACCCTGACAATGCCTTCAGCTGTAAACTACGACTTCTCTCATACCGTCCTGATTGAACAGCAATGACGTGATAATAGAAATAAAAAGGTGTGGTTAGGTACACATAGGGAGTTCCTTAAAACAAAGGGACTTCTTTCCAATATGGGGACTTTTTGCATAGTGACAGTAAGACAAGGTGATCTATAACTTGGTTTTCACCTTATTGATCCACTGACAGGACATTCTATGATGCCTACTGACAGATGATTTGCGTTGATAGAAAAAAAGCATCTCAAAGCAGAAAAGATAACAATCGACCATATTACATAATCTATCTAGGATAGAAAATCCAGTTGAACTAATTTGCTAGAGAAAATCCAAAAGGTGGAAAATTCATGTTTCAAATACTAGATGGCGCATCTTCACTTATTTTCCACCATCTTGTCACTTGGCGACTTTTTGTAATAAAATAACACAACATAAAAAGGTGGAGTGAAACCTTCCAGTGCCAGCTATCACTAGAATATTCTTATTTTTTCTTTCACGTAGCCTCAATTGCATGGAGTGGATTGGCATGAGAGTATAGTTAGTTGGAACAACACTTTATAAATGCTTCCATCAGCCTATGATTACCCCAAAAAAAAGATCAAATGACCACTTCTGAAATTCTCTTGGGATGTTTCATACTGTAGCAATTATACCACGGTATCTTTCATTAGAGGCGAGTATATACAAAACCGGTCACATAACCCTAAAAAAACACCTAGTTCCTACGGCTAGCCTCTACTCTTATCATTTCGCGCCACAAGAGAAAGGTGAAATCCACTGTCACTCTCCTTTTTTGCACGGAACGCAACATTGCTACATCCACACCACACCAATCGCACGAAATTTAGGATGAATAAAAATATTTTACAATCTTATATATAAATTTGTATGCTGTTCCAACTAACTTTGTAGTCACTTTTCAAATAATATAGCGGACAGACATATTAGCTGGTTCTTAGGAATATCGCACGATTACCCAATGGTATCTAAGTATCGTGGGATATATTCAATTTTTTTTAGTTCATCATCGCTGGTGAATATTTCCCATTTCAATATGGGATCTCCATAGATATGCCATGCCACTGTTGGCTTTTTCATTTCCCTCAAGGAATTTATATCGTTTGTTCTGATCTTCATACATTTAGTTTGGTATCTGACATTGTCGGGTGTAAGTTATTCGTGACATGCTTAGGAATTCTTGAATATATTCAGATTTTTTTCTCGAAAAATATTTTGTTGAAGTGTAGGCTGAAAATAGAAGCGGGCTTTGGGGAAAGTGTTTTATCTTTATTTGCTTTCTCTTATAGCGTCGTATAAGGCTTATTCCGAATTTCGTGACTAACCGTACCAATACAATATTAATATATTTCAAAAGATCGATAAATGATAACTCTGAATCTTGAATTTGTGCTTCTTAACTAGATTACTTTTGACAAGACGCACCATATAGACTTAACCTATTATTTTACTAGTACAATAATAACCATTCCAGGATGACGTCACTTACCATATTGGTATAGCTCTGCATGTCATTCTATCAGATTTGCTGACGAATATGAAGAAATTTGAGTAACGAATGATGGAGGGACATTCTATCCACGGATGAGTCAAGATTTGGTCCCAAAACACCGAATGGATGTGACAGAAATTATAGGATAACTAGTGAACGTTTCTTCCCAAGCCATTTTTTTCAAAAGTTGATTATGGAGGCGGTTCGCTAGTAGTGTGGGGAGGCACTAGTTTTGAAGCTCTGAACAGAAGTGCCATGACTGCCAATGGGTACAAAAGAGAAGGCTTAAAGTCATCAGCAATCCCACAACTGGGTCTGAACTGGTAAAAAACTGTGAAGAATCCCCTAACAAGAAACAAGGCAAGAGACAACAAAGTGTCTCTTATATGGGTGCCGGCATATGAAGTGATTGCAGAAAATGGAATGGCAGGCCAGCTAGCTAAACAAGGCTCTAAAGGAGCCTTTACAGGTCCGGAACCGTTTTATGGAATCACAAAGGAGGGAAAGTCGGGAACTGACTGGTTAAGAAACAGCAACTCAAATGGTGGCTGACACAAGGACACCTCCATACTTAGGAAATTGAAAAAAGTTACCTACCTGGTGACTGGACACTGTACTCTGAGGAAGCATCTGCACAGGATGGGCAAAGTTAGTGAACCTATGTGCATAAAATGTGAACTCACATACTCTGCTTTTGTGAGAACTCACAAGGACTCAGACGGAAGCACTTTGGAGTGGAAATAACACAACCATCACAACTACTGAAGATCCCTCCAGAAAAACTGGTGGCCTATAGAAGACACGAAGCTTCTGGACTGGGAGTAGGTAAATAACATGGGTGATGGTATAAAGATTCAATGCAAGTGCCTTGGCTGTTGGACCCAAGTGTATGAATGAATAAATGAATGAGAAGGCTTGGAGTCACATAGGTAGTGTTCCTTAGGGAGTTCATGGGAGACGATTTAATGCTGATGCAAGATAATGCCGTCAGCATGCTGCGAACATTACACGTGAGGCCTGCTCAACCCTATTAAGAATGTTTCTGTTTATTGCTCTCGGTTGCTCTGAGACCGACCTGTGAGGGTTTTAGGTGTTCTATTTAAACTACACCAAGAGAAGAGTTATTTTTAGACGAATAAACTGATTTGTTTGACCCGCCTTTGTTTAAATCTGACATTGCTTATTTATTATTAAAGAGCTATGTTAACGTGAAAATATTGTGCAATTTTGATATAAAAAATTGATTTATTCGAGTGTAATTTCTTTAATGTGAAAAAATTCGTTCTCCTTTATGCACACCTTCATACAATTGTTCTTCAGAAACTATAAAAGTCTACGAAGCACAATATAATATTTTGTTATAAAATATAACGATGCTATTTGGGTGAAAATTGTTTTCATTACCCAGAAAAAACCTAACATCTTCAATAATATTCCATCGCTTTGAAACAACAAATTAAATATTCATAGTTAATAATTTGGAAGTTTTGACAGAAATTTACATTTTTTAAATAAGCCCATCTATAGATTATTAGCTTCAAATAAGATCAACTTTATACCGAAAAAATAAGTATTTCAGTATAATTGTACATTTATTGTTACGAGAAAAAAAACTTATTTGCTACAAATCACATATTTCTTCACTCGTAAAAAATCACATTAGCCCACAAATTATGTGGCAATTGAAACAAAGAATTCTCACCCCACCCTTCCCTATTATTCAGTAACAATCACCACCTGTATACGTTTGGCGTCAGTCTGCATGTGAAATTAGATCAGTTTTTATAATTTCACTAATTATTTTGTTTTTGTGAAGTATGTGATTAAAGTGCTCTGGACAAAAATAAGTTCAATAATAGAATGAATGAATTGTTAAACTCATGGCGATAACAAGAATTGTGAGATATCTTTGAAGGTAAGGAAATAAATGACAATTATATCCAAGTAGGTAGAAGTAACAAGCAAGCGAAATGTACCTCAAACATACACATCTCTTAATTAAACCTGTCAGATCAACTCCAAGAACTTCAAAAAACTACTATGGGGAAAGCATTAATGAGCACACTTAAGGATAGACAAGGCTATCTTGTGGATACCATTGTTGGTTATGTTTTCGATTATGTAGGTATGTTTAATTTTGACAATGTATGGTTTCCATTTTATAAATGTATGGTATCTATTTCAAAAATGTATAGTTTTCTTTTTAATAGATCAAAATATTCAGCAGCAAGTTTTTTATTCATATCCTGCTTTCCTACTAAACAGTTTTATGCATAAATAGAGACCATTAATTTTTATTAGATTTAAACATGTTTGTCATGGAAATACTGTAATTTTAATCCTATAATTTTAATTAACTTTGTTGTTCGACATAGTCTGGAAACGGCTTAGACAAATATTTGTGAAAAATATATTTTCCTAAGTAACCTAATTATTTAGAGAACCGTGTGGAAGTTACCCATACGGCTTAATACACCGTGAACTTTTAATATATTCCTAAATATTTAGAAACATTTTAAAAGCTCAGTGTATTGAATAGTGCATGTAGGTATCTTCCATAAACAAAAAACAATACCATAAATAATTCGGTTTTTTAGGGAAATATATTTTTTCACTATAAGGCAATATAATGTTCATGAAAATTATGGTTCGGTTATGATAAATATATAGAAATTTTAGTAAAAATTAATAGTTTTCTTGAAGAAGGAACATTTGTTTCTAACAAAAAAATATGATTTGCAGGGAATATACATTTTTTACGAATAAAAAACATATCTTTAACCCAGACAATATACTTTTTTATGGTAAAGAAATATATTTTATCGATACAATACATTTTTTCATGATAAAGAAATGTCATTCTACCATAAAGTAATTTTTTCATAATAAAACAATATAATTGGCTTGCAAAAATAAGTATTTGTTATTGGAAAACTACTTTATTTAATTTCAATGCTTTCAAAGATTAATATAACTATTTTGTCATTATGCCTCAATAAATGTTGTATTAGACGAATATGATACATTTTTACAAGAATAAATGTAATTTTCGATAGATAACTCATTTTATTGATGACAATGAATATGTTTTTAGTTATCAACACTATCACTTTTCGAACGTGAAACAAATCCTTTCTTAACGACAAATCAAATATTAGTTAGGCCATATGGAAAATCATAAGATTTTGATTGTCACAAATAAATCTTTTTCTCGGTGTAAAGATTCGCCATCGTTCAGAGTTGTGTGCAAAGGGAGGAGAATATAACCTTATGTGGTGTCAAAATCAAAATCCTGTCATTTTATCGAAATTCACAAATGAGTTCTTTGGTATCGCTTCCATATATAATGCCACATCGTTTATTCTGAATAACAAATCTTCGATATTTAAAAGTAGTCGTAGAATCAATTAGGTTAGGTGTGCCATCTCCTGCCATTCGATGAGGTATTCGATCATACAATACAACAGGATCGAATCAAAATTCCTCACACTCATTCAATACTTCGTGAAATCAGTAAATTATTCCACTCCTTAAATTTGATTTACTAACTGTGATATAATCTTTCCGTAGCTTAATTCCATAGTTTCATGAATTTCTATTCGATCTAGATTAAAAGAAATACTTGGAATAAAAGCATAATTCATCTCTTTGTTGCCTCAACTTTACTCTTTGAAGTTATGAAAACATTTTGCGGTTTTAATAGTATTTCAACAGAAGAAGAAGCTTTGATCATTGATCTCATTATGATTTCAGTTTGTTTATTTTAATAATTTCTACAATTGCCTTCGAGTCCCAAAGAAAAACCGCTTTGACAAAATATTAGTGCTGGTGAAAGTTTTGAAATTATGTAACCATTTTTTATTGTTGTTTGGGAATTGTACACAAAATTTTGGTATTAGACTTTCCTTGCTTTGGCTTTATCCATTCTACTAAAAAATTCTCAAAGGCATTGAGTTTTACAAATTTTTGTAGATTTTATAAATAATCTTTTCATCACCGGGTATACTACGTCGAAATTTTTACAGTGGAATCTCTTCAGAAGTCTAGTTAATATAATTTGAAGGATGGAATCAGATAGACATGTCCACAAAACATTAACGTAGACAAGAAGGCATATGTATCCTTCGAAGATTATCCGATTTTTCACAGATTCAGCGGATTTTTTGAATAAATAAAGTGGGACGTGACGTTTTTCTTATTATTTGCCATATTTCTGAAATGTTCAACTGGGATCCATCGTTGCGGGTATTTGAATAGTAGTTTATTCTCAATACTATGAATAAATTGTTTTCAATTAGGAACCCATGGGTAATAATGAATGATACAATCGTAGTTGAAGTTGAAACATAATTTTCACTTTTCATACAGTACACTAAAATAAATGGAAATATAATTATTCTAAGTAAGTTAGCTATTCTCAGGATTTTTTGTTCATAATCAAATTTGAATTTTACCGGGACGTTAAAACTAGCCCGTGAAAATAATTAACCTATCATTACTTTTACCCTGTGATCATAATTATACCTAGGATATTCAGCCACAACTGAAACACTGTAGTTTTTATAATAATTAATACGTAATTCAAATATCACATAATAATATAGAAATTTGTTTGTAGCGTATGTAAGCGGGCCTTTACTATGTTTTGTGATAATAATTATTTTAGAATTAGTTTTGCAGCAGCACAATAATTAAAAAACGACACTGTTAAAAATGCCATAATTGCTTACTGAAGTTTCTTAAAGAAATATTCTTAACGAAATATAGTGAAAACTAAGTGAAAAACTTATAAAATAACAACAGGTGATGCGATGACAAAAAGTATTATATATTTATCCATCAGAACGGTCAAAAATGGAAATTATCAGCTGATGTCAATGTCTTCCGTGAAAATGGGCGCAATCTAACCAATCAGAAGTCTACAAACTTAAATTCAAATTGCTCTTCCTTTCAATGATTTCTGCGATAAGTATTGCACCCAACGAGGTAAAAAAGAGACACACACACAACCTTGATGAGCCCGTCCCACCCAGGATGTTCCTCTCTAAGCGAGGTACATCTCCGGGGAGGACTTCCACCACATCCCCCCATCTTATCCGATAGGTCTCATCATCATAGTTCGCGTTTCGGCGTACAGCTCGCTAAAAGGGCTAGCAGCTGGGGGCGAGCCGTCTTCTCTTTGGCCGTGTAACCTCGGTGGTTTTTTCTTCGGCGGTCTTCCGTTGTGTCTGTGTCTTGTGTTGTGTGTGTTTGCGCTGCCTCTACAAAGTGCGTCCTCAGCCGGCAATTTCGGCTAAAAACACCCTTATAGAGTGTGTCTTCTTTTCTTCCGATCTCTTACAAGCGACTTTAAGCCATTAGCTGAGCTAATAGCTTTGTCACCTGTTCGAGGATCTGTTGTTTTGTTGTTGTCGTCGTTGTTGTTTTCTTGTTAGCTGCGGCTTGGGCGTAGCTGACTCCTGTCTTCTTCACAGCTGTTGCAGTTGTCCTTGTCTTCTGGTTGTTTGGGGCTTTTGGACATCCTTTGTAGTTTGCCGGGTGTTCTCCCTGGCAGTTTGCGCAGGTGGCCGGCTTGGTCTTCGGTCGTGGGCAGTCGTTGGATCGGTGTGGTCCTCCGCACTTCACGCATTCCGTGTTTACTTTACACGTCGTCTGTCCGTGGTGGAAGGCTTGGCAGTTGTAGCACTGCGTCGGCCCCTTTCCTCTTCTTTGTTCTTCCCACCTGATCCTCACGTTCTGGATGTGTTGGATTTTCCGGATTTTTTCTTCAGGCTCCAGCTCCACCAGGTAGATGGGTAGCGGTCTTCTCTCTCCGAATCTGGAATGAAGTTGGGTTAGTCGTTTTATACTTACCCCTTGTCTTTCGATTTCTTCCTTGATCTCCTTGGTGTCCTCACAGTGCGTTAATCCTCGGATGACGATCCTTGCCATCCTTTCTTCTTGTGGCATATACGTATACCACTCCACTTCGTTTCTCTCTTCTCTCAGGTACCTTGTGAGGTTCCTGTAGTCCTCTGGTCCGTCGCAGGGTATTTTCACTCCGAGTCTTTCCCGGATTGTTATGAACCTCGTCTCTATGTTTCTTTTCTCGAGTTCCTTTCTTAGGGAGCTCCAGTGGTGGATGCTCCGCAAAATGACGGGTGGTGGTCGGCGCGTCTTCGTTGTCTCCTTGTTTTCGCGGATGGCCTCGTCCATCATCGCTTCCTCGTTGGCTTTCCTTCGGGCGGCGGCTTCTTTTTTTTGTATTTCTCTGATGGATATTACTTCCGTGAAATCCATCTCCTTTTCTTCACTCTCTTCATCTTTTCTTGGGGATTCTGTCCTCTGCGTCTTCCTGCGGACGCTTTCTGAGCGGCTTCGGCTCTTCTTCTCCTCTTGCATTTCTTCCATTGCTTTTGCCATGCTTTCCATGGCTTTTCTCAGTCCGGTCATTTCCTCTTCCATGCGCTGGATGGTTTTTCTCATTTCTTCTGCGGCTTTTTCCGCTTCTATTGCTTCTTTTTCGGCCTGGTTCCTTTCAGCTTGGAGTTTCTGCCTTATTTCTATTTCTTTCATCTTTTTCGTGGTTTCTTCCTGAACTTTTTTTGCATTCTTCATGGCTCTTGTTGCCGCGTTGTCTTCACTGTCCGAGTCCGATGATGTTTCCATTGTCCTCCTTGTCCTGTTGCTAGCTTGGCTGCTAGCACGGCTGTCGTTCATCTTTTTGGGTGGCATCTTAATAGTTCCTGTCCTCCACAGGTCCTAAAACATACAAAACATCTATCAAATCCGGACTAAAAAATAACAATATTTTTCAAAACTTTCATAAATAGAAAATGAGTGTTAAAAAACACTATTTGCGTTTAAAACGCTGTTTCCGTCGGCTGATTAGCTTTCGCCGGTTCGGCTGACAAAAATCAGCCTCCGTCCGATCGCTTTCTCAAAATCTGCTTCGCTTGCTTCTGAGTATTCAAGACACGTCCTTCCTACTCGGCTGCACGCTGTCTCTTAAAAAAAAAGAGAGGAGAGAACATAACAGTATGTATAAATAATCATCGACCAAAGTGGCTTCTGAATTTGGCCGACTTCCGTGACCAAACCAGAGGCGTTCATTAAATCATTCAATTGGGGGAAACAAAAAACTATTTTGGTACATTCAAAGTTTTGTGACACTATTGTACAACTCAATATAAACTTAAATTTATACTAATACCACAGAGTACACCATATAACAAGAGGCGAAAGAAAGTAGTTTTCGTGATCGCAAATTTGTGTGCACATGCGTGAATTAATTAGTTTATCTGTCAATGTCAAGTCGTCACTTCCGTTCATTCCCCTCAGTTCACCGTGTATTATTTCAAGTTAAGGTTAAAAATGAGCTACTTCTCATTACACACATGAGATGAATAATAAGGTATTCTCATGTTAGTAGTTAAAAAAAGTATTCTATAGACCTAATTGGGAGGGATGTTCATCAACACTACTATTTTTCTTAGTATAGTGTTACTTTTCTCAGTGTATCAGGTAGTTTATGTGTCAATGCCTTGACGTTTTTCCGCTCAATATCGTGAAAGTCCGACTTCAAAGGAACCGACAAAGCTTTCGTCTCTTGTTAGATGGTGTACCCTGTGCTAATACTCATAAATAACCTTTCTAATATTGAAAATCACTATTTTATTAATGTGGCTTTTTAATTTGGCACATTTCAGTATATTAAGGTTATCTATGTTCACACAATAATTGATGACTAATGTCACTAATGTGGCTTCTCAATATGGCGACTTTCGTTGGAAGTTGGTTAAATCACTACCACGCTTAACTTCCCTCCTTTTTCTTTTACCTCGTTGATTTGTAATGTATGTATCCTACTATGGATACTTGGTGAATTAAGAGTGTGGAAGGGCCTCTGAATAGGTGGTGTTGCTGGTCACTTGGTGTGTCATCTCACAGGAATAAAACAACTACTGGAATCACTGGGACATGTTCTCTTTATAACCTTACTTTACTATTATACATTAACTCACTTATTACTAGTACTAATTAGAATATTAATTAGAATGATTACGATGAATAGAATACATTTTGAATATGATATAATATATTTAGAATTGATTTTAGAATGATTTAGAATGAATGTTAAAACACTATCGTTAACATATTTATACGACGAGTCAAGTTCACCGTTTAGTGAATATAAACAATTCTGTTTATGTTTATTTCACGCTCTGAACTTGACTTCCCACGTGCGACCTCATATTTCATATTTGTAACCGATTCATGCTTTATTGAAATTAGCTTCAAGTGAATTTATGTCTTTATTCATAATAATACCATAATAATAATTTAAATAATTAATAAATAATATTTCGGCCAAAAGGCATCACAGATTGCACCCTACATATGTGAGCTATTTTTAGTGTTATCATTAAAAACTATAAAAACTTATTTGAAATCATCTCGAATGTATAACGAAGAGTTTTTCAATAATCTGAAGTGAATAAGATTTCAAATGAAAGACTTAGTATTCATTAAAATTGAAACGACAAGATCGATAATTTCCATCGGCATCTGAAACGGCGTATTTGTATTGAAAATAGCATAAACATTCCCTTTTATGATTCAGGAGCATTTTTTACCCGCTAGAACTGTCATATTCTTAAAGCCTAAAGAATGAAATACAAATCCCCGCGTCAAATACTTTCAATATGGCATATCAGTTCGACGCTATGAAAAGGTCGAAATTTCCGTTTGCGATTGAAATTCGAAATATTTCAAAGCGAGGCAATCACAATAGTACTTGTTTGCTTATACACACAGTAATATTAATTTGACTTGGTAAGTATCTGGTTTACGTTGCTATCTTTCACTCCAAAATAATATTAAGCTTTTTTCTTTTCAACAACTCACAATATTTTTCTTTCTTGTAAATTAATCCTATTGAAAGTATTCAGTACTCAATAGTTTAGGTTTCAACAATGTGGAAGAAGTCAATTGCAATAGGGGCCCGGACATCCATGGTGATTCCCTGAAATCACTTTAAAACACTAGTCTTCCATGCGCCATTTCTTGAAATCCCCCAATGAAAAATTTTTTCACGCTTCGTGAATTTGATATTTTGGATAATTTGTGGACTTGCAAGTTGAACTTTTAACATTTGGGCCGATTCTGCAAAAGGGTTCCGGCCCCAAAAGGGTGTTTTACTTCCCCTCTTTGATAGTTCATCTGCTAATTCATGTCCTTCTATTTTTGGACTATGGGGCTTAATCTAGAGTCCAGTAAAAGCTAGAAGAAGTTTGATCATAATTCATAGCAACAAAACAATCTAATTGATAAGGTGATGCATCCATTGAACTTCGCATGAACATAAATATATGCCTGGGAATGTCTAGGAAACTCAATGAAATAGGCAATCATCACCCAATTGTGAGTTGCAAGATACACTGAAGGAGGAGGAAGAGGAAAAATGGAAAAGGAGATGGACTAGCAAGGAAAGGGGATGAAACACCGTCCTAGATTCTTGCGGATTGCATAGCTTCACAAAATCCTAGGGCACAACACCTGCGAGACTTCTTGATAGAAGAGGAACAATTACCCAAGCCAAAGACTGCGAAAATACTGAAACACCTCGTGGAAATAGGTCTAAACTTCACTCAGGAGCTAAACAGGAGGGAGGGGGACAATAACTATACTACAATATACATACAAACATTATGGAAAAGTCCTGCAAACCTTTTAGATGTTCAACCTCACTACTGGTTCGTTCCTGACTTCAAAACAATACCGCAGATCTCTTTATACTTCCCAAATGATCAAATAAATACATTTTGAGCATACTAATAATTTAACGCAAGTAAACTGACTAGTACTAGAGGTAGAAATAAAAAATTAGACTCGATTGTGAACTGCTTACTTTGTTGACCTAGAATTAGGTTTGGTTAGGTGTGTGGGTCTATAAGGCTCTCCACTGCGACTTGCAAGAGTCTATTGTGGCCCACACGTATTCAGATTTCACCAAACAAATTTAGCCTCTTAACAAAGCCAATCAGTTTATTCGGTGAATGATATTTTAGGTCCGAGAAAGAGACCCTGTCAAACATCAGATACCTGATTCGAGACGCGGCGGGATAGACACAAATGATATGCTCTGCTGTTTCATCATCTTCCAGACAAAGACGGCAAGTCAGATCTTCCGACAGTCCAAGTTTTAGAATATGATGATTCAGATGAAAGTGACCTGTAAAAGGCCTGTTAGACAACGTAGGTCATGCCTGCAACAGTCTAACATTTGTTTGGAGACATTCTCTGAAGGATGTGTAAAAGCCTTCGAATGATCCAATCCTGGTAAATTTTGCCATAAGTCTAAAGCTCTTCTTGCTATCCAGGTATGTGGTGTTTGAATTAGGTTACGTGGATCTAGAAGAGAGAAAGTAAGTAATATTTTGACCTGAACCACGCCTATTATGAGTCACGGGACACAAAGTACATGAAAATATGGAATGTTCAGTCTATAAATATGTGCAGAAAAAAAAACTAGAGAAAGCGCTAAGACTGAGAAAATGTTTTTTCTCCAAATATATGATCAGCGATGTTTTATTTCTCGCTTAATTCACTGTAAGACTGCTTGTGATATTCAGCCACGTGAGTTCTTTTCCTGAAAACATTCACGAAATTTACATATTCAAACAAATCTGAAAATTCGCCAGTGTCGGTAAGCTCCAAGTCTGAAATTTCATGCTAGAGAGGAGTTGAGTTTGTAAATTTATATTCAAAGAAAACAAAAGGCAAAAGGCGTCTTGCTACAGAAATTTTCCCCTAAATTTACACGCGAAACGATGTTGAACTTCGGCCGGTTGATCTCCCAGATTAGTGTGTGCAAACATACTGTTATTGTTATCGAAACATGAGCTTGGATTATTGCGCCCACTAAAGGATTACCAGTTTCACATTCGCTTATTTACACTGAGTTTCGTTATTATTAAAATACATATTTCCACTACTAAATAGGAATATTTAGTTCCAGGTTAATTGGATAGTTTTACATACTAATGAAAACTTCTATGGAAATTATTCTTCTCTTCGTACGTGAAAATTAAAGCTGTGATAATTAATTATGGAAATTGGGATTCTCATGTTTCAACTCGGGAAATCCAAAGTGAACTAAATGAATAAAAAGTCTAACAGATCCATCTTCCGCTATAGTTTTGAATGAAAAATTTTCTTGTGATTGAAATATTTGATAGTCTGATGAAGTGTTGGCTTTTTTTTCAAAAATCCAAACAAATATTATTGAAGTTCACCTTAGAGACGAATTTCATTTTCAGCTGGTGATATAAAAATTTTATGAGGACTACTAAAACCACTACGTCAAATGGAAGCGTTACCTTAAACGTCAGTTATTTAATTTTGACATACAGCGTACTATTACGCTCTATATACTACAGCTTGTTTTATGAATTTTTCGTTTTATAGCAAAATGATTAATTTTAAAAGGGGAATGATTACTAACAGTTTCCGTTTATCATAGAAGTACGATGTAATTTTTAAAAAGGATTCACCTATCACTTATCAGCCAAAATTTCCATCCAATATGGGAGTTTTATGGCGGGTTGGTTACCCAACTAACATTTTAAGTCGTAAAACCGTAAAACTGACTATCTAGTCAACCTTCAAGTCATTTATACTAGTCGTTGTTACGGTCTAAATACGTCGTTAACACGTAACCACTACCAAAATGGGGAACACATTTGTGGTAACTACAACGTCGCGAAAACGTTGCAGTGACGGACACAAAGACGTTATAATACCGTTTCAACGACGTCATAATAACGTAATAAATTAGTAATTCTGACAACATATTTTCTATCCTCCTCGGCGATACGTGGTGTAACGTTATATTTGACCACTATCATTGGAATATTTAAATATCTACCGGACGGCGAGTAGCCAGTCCTTTTTCCTTATCAACATGTGATTCTCGTCGAAAACCTGTAGCACCGATCACCGCTGAAAGGCAAAATTTTTACATTTAATGTGCGACGAATAATCTCCGTTAGTGAGGATCAGTATACACTGATATTGGTCAAATATTTCAATTCTTCTCTCCTATACAGAGATAGAAATTGAGAACACACTACGAATACGTAAATTCTTTCTCGAAGCGGAGCATGTGAACAGGAGAGGAATATACAACGTATGTCGATTGCTCATCGCATAGTTCAACAATTTAATAGCGAGTAGTGAGAATAAGCTTTCTTTCTCCTGTGAACCATGAAACAGTCAAGTTGAATTTTTTAAATTTATCTTTTATTCAAACTTTATCTTTCCTAAAGTGCATTCAATGTGAATGGTAAGTTGCATTTAAGTCTATGCTTTTCCTTTTGTGATTTTTTGCTTTTATATTTTTTCCTCCTAGTGATAAGCGCCAGATACACACATACAATGATATTTTTTTTATCTTTTTCTTTTTCTAGTTTTTATTATACAGGTGATAAAAGGTTGACGTCTTTAGAATATGTATATTTAGTTAATTAATTAATTCAATCTAATTACCAACAAGAATATTATATTTCCGGATTACATTTTTCATTTCATTTTTCACATTTCTTTATTGCTTCTTTTGTTTTCTTTTTGTATAGTAAAATACAGGATATTTTTTTTATGAACCACGTTCTTAAATGATTTTCTTATCAACCATTTATTGTAAACCGAATAACTGTAGATATCCTGAATTTTACATGAAAAAGGAATGTAACTATTGCTGATACAATGTATCTTTCTCAGCACTTACTTAGTACCTGAGATTTCGTACCTGGAAGTTAGTACCTGAGACGTACCTGAGACTTTGTACTTGGAAGTTGTACCTGAACTTTGTACCTGAGACCTGTACCTGCCAATTCCGGGCGAAGTAGTTTCCATCTCAGACACGTGGAAAATTAAGGAAAGTAAACAAGTGAACCAATGAAAAAACAACGTGCTTCAACACACAAAACCAACATTTTTTTTTATATTTTACTGTGATATTTTTAGTCATTATACAACTTGTAAATTTAACAACGTTGTTCATATTCCTTCCCTTCCAACATTTCCAGGTTTGTTGATAGAGAGTGGTGAGGTGAAAAACAAGTCGACTAATATTATTCAGGATGGCGCCCACTTACCTTTGTTGATTAACTTTAATTACATTTCTTAACTTGATTTATTAACTTATTAAATTCATTTGGTTTCTTAACTTCATTTATTATCTTATTAACTTCAATATAACTTCAATAACTTAAATAAAGTAGGATTACCCGCGAACCGGTAACCTGAATTGATATTAGTTTGGTCTCCGAATTCACACCTGAGGTGCTCTCCAGATTGAGTCGCCGTTGCAATTTATCTTGCCTTATTATTTTTAAATGAATATTAGGTAACAGTGGAACAAAATTTCATCTCTTTATCTTTTATAGTTTTGATCTAAACTTCCAAACTATGGTGGCTTGCTCTACATAATCACCATAATATAATATTGGTAAATAATACAAAGTAAAACACGCTCAATTCAGTGGTCCCTAACTTCGAAAACATAAACCGAGCATACTTTACTGATAATATGGATGCTTTAAGCCCTTAATTTATCATCCGCCTCCAAAATAATCAGTTTTTCTAAGAAAATGTTAAGCGTAATTCGGTCTAGAAATTAATTTCATATCGATAAAATGTATAAAAGGTTTTTCCTACATTCAGTTTGGTCATAAAAATGATATATCAACAATGTTCTGAGCTCAAAAGCAGGCCGAAGTATAATTTCGGCAATAATTTTGAATTACACAAGATTGAAAGTAATAATTATTATGGCGTCAAAAAAAATAACGACCCTCAAGTTAAATTCACATGATGGTTAATTTATTCGGTAATTGTGACTTTGTAGTTCTTTTCAATATGTCTCATAGGTATAGGTAAAAAAACCAAAAAGTAATTTTTGAAGTAACGATTTCCAACAAAATACCAATAATCTGACCAAAAAGTCACAAACCTATCAGTAATAAACATTCACGTCATAAACACAAGCATCGGCAACTCAACAGTAAATCGGGCTGTAAAGTGAAATTGGAAACGTAATTATAACCACAGCAATTTTACGTATAAGTGAAAATAACATAGGTAATATTTACGTGAAGCTAATGGTGATTATTACCGCCAAAATTATACTTATAAGTAAAAATAATTTATAATTGTTTCTAAGAGGAATGTTTTCGTACAAATAACTTTAATTGTTACTGTTACGTTATAGGTGATACTCTAAGTAAATCTTTCGTATTATTGACTTTATAAATTCACTCTATTGTATGTTCTTACGATAAAGGTATTGTTTTCGTAAGAACACGAAATTTTTACCAAGGATAGGTTACAGTTCATAAGACTAGAGTATTAGTGATGATGTTGAATCACCCGTAGATGACAGTGATCTCGATAAGGATTATAGTCCTAGTGACAATGAAAATCAACCTTATAATCAGCAGGTAAGCTTTTTTTTAAATAATGTGGCTTGTCACAGTTTTGCACTTGAGCATTCTAATGTAAAAAATTAGTAGCTTGTTATACTATTGCATTTAAATTCTAAGAGTCTGATGTAAATGATATGGCCAGTGAAGATAGTGAGGGCCCAACTACGACAAAAAAACCTAAAAACAAACCCCCCAAACAAACTACTAAAAGCAGGTGGAGACAAGAGAATGTAGACAGAGATTTTGCTTTCATCGAAAAGCGCCACAAAAAGTATGCCCCACTTATCTACTTCCCAAGTGATTGGCACCTAGTTATAAGATTGAATATAAAACAGCCCTTCAACTTGACTATTAGGAATCAAAGTGATGTTCTGAATTTCCAACCCATCCTAACTAACATCATAAAAATCTGCGTACGGAAGACAACGAAAACCTCAATTTCTGTAGTGCATTCCACAAAACAGTTGTGGTGCATTCTCCTTTCATTTTAAACCTGATAACAGTAAAGTAATTTACGTGAAATATGCCGTCAATGACAACTACAAAACAGTCTCTATCACTGAAAAAGGACAGACTTTGCTTCCTGAATTACGCCCAAAATACTTGGAACCAATAAAAATATCAAAAAATAAACTATAATATAATGTCAAATCTTCACTAGGTACCTTATGTGCCTCCTGCTCATCATGATTTTTTTTCTTTCTTACAATGCTCATGTAATGAAAACCCTGGAACTGTAGGCGCTGCCGAATTCGAAATAGTTGAGTGATGGAAGTCTCTTTTAACCTAATTTTTTTCGTACTTTTAACCAAAGTGGTTTTTAAGTTTTTAATGTTTTGTTTTGAAACAATAATGTAATAAGCCTCATTTTTTTAATAAAATGTTTTTTTCTGCACACATTTCGTTTTTTTTTATTCCGAGGAATAGCAGAATTTGAATACCAGTACTAGTCGTAACAAAGTATATAACATTAATTAACCAAAAATTTCCGATTGATTTTTAATATTTTTTTAAAACTTTAAATTCGTTTTCCCAACAAATTACCTTATGTGGCTCATCATTATTTCACATTGAGGCCTTCACTCTTTTCTCAATAATTAAAAGCTGGAAATATTTATTTGTTTCATAGGTAAGTACTGTCAAAAATAGATAATGACATTAAAATGTCACAAAGAAGGTCACCATTTCAAATGTCACTATTCTCGTTTTTCTTACATCATAGGTATTTTGGATGCTTCAATATTTTAACACTGATAATATTATTATAATTTTGTGGAATAATGAAATAAAAACGATATGTAAGTCCAAAACTAGAAGTATTCGGTTCTGGGATCCATTTTTTGAAGACGTTTTATTGTATGTTTGGTTGTCTACACCTATGACCTACACCATCGATAACTGTCAATATAAATATAATGTATGAGAAGTGCGTTGGGTTGCCTGCAGAAAATCGTTGATCAATGTAGGTAAATCATTCATTAATGGGGGTCATTAATGTATGATTTAGTCTAAATCTGAGAACGTTGATAGCATATGTTAATACACGGTCGACGGAAAAGATCGTTAATGCTCTCGAAATTATTCCAAGCAACATAAAAAGTTCCATGCATAATAATGAGAATTTTTTATGGTAAACATCTGCTACGGTTCTCTATTCTTCGAATACAATAAGCAATCCAACTGAATACAGATTGAGTAGTGAATGACAGTGAAAAATAAATTAAGAAAACATTCTGTACAATTTTCAGTGCAAATTGAACATAAATTATGGTATTAATGCAGTTTATTTGTATTTCCACTTTTCCACATATCAAGCAAGCTTATGTTTATTTTTAAACTTATCTAATTATTTTTCTTGTTCCAGGTTCGGTCGGTGTGCAGAGGTTCGAACAGCAGCCTACATATACGGAAGTTAATCCAGGTCAAGATGCTCTTATTGTTTGTAAAGTTTTCAACAAGCGAGGATCCTGCTCCTGGCAAAAGGACAATAAGGTAAGTTGATAAGTTAATTAGTAACTGCAAGTGAAGCGACGAATCCATTGCAATTTTATATTTCTTATTTCTTTGTGCATGAATTATGTAGAATAATAGCTTTTATTATTATTCAGAGCTTTGAGTTAAAGTTCTCTAACTCGTATGGAAATTGGACAAAATAGGGACTAAAGTAAAAAAAATGGCCAAGTGCAAAAGGGACTCGCGCACAGAGGGTTCTTTACCATTATCTATAATAAAAACATACATTCATACATACAATTTATTTAGCTGATTGATTTTACTTTTGTAAATTCATAGCTTGGCTTAGTATATAACAAATTTGAAAAAAAACATAAGTCCACAAGAAGACTCGAACTCGCGATCTTCCGTTCATTATAAATGCACTGAAAGGAGAAGAAGACGTGATTTTCAAATATTTATATCTCCCCGTCTTCAGTATTTGTTGTGGTAAGGTCAACAGAAATACATCATCTGTGAAAATTTCAACTGTCTAACTAAAAGAGTTTATGGGATACAGCCTACTCACAGACGGACAGACAGACAGACAGACAAACGGACGGACAGGGAGGTTGGCGAATGTCCCTCAATGAACTGCGTCTAGGTCCTGGTGATATTACTCATTATTCTAGAGATTTCTATGGCCTTTGGACATACTTGTCGGCATTGCGACGACGCATAAGGGTTCCAGTCCAATGGATGGCATTTCATTCGCCAATTCGTCGCCCTTATGACTCTCGTGCTCTATTGCCCTCAGGCTATACCTCATTTAAAAACCAGGAGGAGTAATTTGAATTTAAGTTGGCAATTTTGTAGACCACTGATTGGTCAGATTCCGCCCAGTTTCACACAACACTTTTTAATACATCAGCTGATAATTTCCATTTTTGATAGTTCTGACAGATGAATAAACTTAATTTTGTCATCACATTCGCTCTTGTTATATTTTATTATACCGAGGTTGAGGAACAAAATACAGTGCATAAAATATTGGTGGAGTACCAGGACTTTTGAAAAACTGTGATAAGTGTTTTAAAAATGCTGTTCGAAGAACGAAAAGTTATCTATAATTTTGCAAGCTTTGAATCAAGTTAAATTCAATTGTGTAATCCTTTGAAGAATCAAATGTATTATATTTCTACACATTTGGAAAAATATCGTCAAAAGTAGAGCATGACAATATCTGTCTATAGAAGTTATAAGCTATCGAAGATTTGGAACAATATAGAAAAAAATGGGTTTTGTTAGAAAATGGGTTTTTGAAGGCAAAAAAAGGACGATTACCATGAAGATAGTATCTCACAAGTATTCGAAAACTGGAAGTATAGTGGAACTTATAAAATATTTCTAAAAACTGACTTATTGACTTCCTTTTTATTGCATTCAGTTATTTGCTAATTAAAAACAGCCATATTAGAGTTATGTTATGTGTATGTTCTAATTTTTCAGTTTGAATTAAAAATTTCAAATACGAAACAGGGAAAGGCTTTACATGTGACAGAATACCCGTCTGTTTAATACTTAGATATGAACATTAAATATCTAAATAATACTCATGACTATGCGTGGATGATTTCTTTTTCAATCAAGGCATATTTAATAGATTTGGAACACGACTGTTGACCACTTTTTCGGAACACACCCTTCAGTAACTAATTTTGTAACTTTTAGTGGTGTGGGTAGGCTTTTCGAATTACTTCTCTTGGTTATTGAATGAACATTACCATACCTTGCAATGGTCTCCAAGTGTGTTCAAGCCACCGATGCAATCACATACCACATTAGAATTGACCTTTATGGAATAAATGGCCTCCAGTGCAGCTTGGCTGTCGGTAGGAATGACAACTGCCTTCCCATTTCTTCAACACAGTTGAGGAAACACCGTCACTTCTGCTTAGAAAGTTTTGACGTCCTGAGATGGGCTTATTAGGAGAGCAATGCTTTGTTTCAGCCCTACAATTTCGGCTCTTACACTTATTTCTGTCTTGGAGCGGTCCATAGTCCTCAGACTGTATGGCTACACCTTTTTTTCAGTTTTTCTCACTTGGTATAGTTGTAAGGAGCTTATTACTATAGCCACATTTCGTAGACCTTGCCTCAATGTTTTGTTCCAATATGACATTCCATCCCATGTCCTTGATAGCAATCTTCAGTTCAAACTATTCCCCCAAATAGCTCGTATCTTCGACCGTAATGAGCCCAAGTAAGGTCAGATTGAGCGATCGTATACTCTTTCTAAAGGCAGTGTGCGTCTCGTTTTCTTTAGCACATCTCCCAAGTATCATAATAAGTTTGTCGACTTGTAAAAGACTTGATTTTCCACGCAAACACTACACAAACTCGGGTAAATTCTTTTATTTCAGTCTTCTAGCTGGCGAAGAGTTACTGGTTTGTCATGAAGATGAAATCAGTTTCTAACTGTTGGCTTTATTTGTGTGGGTCTTTATGTTTCACAATTCCTGTGCCATGTAGACGTGTACAACAGGTCAAATGTATTGTCGGTATTCCTTTAGGCTAACCATGTTTTCAAATTCAATCGATAGTTATCTGTTGGGGAAGTTTCAACTATGTTGCATAATCTCAGAATTGAATATTTTTCAAAATACGTTAACAAACATAATACTTCAACCAAATAAATGAAAAAAACGTCGGTTTCTCAAGTAGCTTCCAGCATTTCCAAACTATCAACAATGAACGTATTTCAATGAAGCGGCTTAATTTCCAAACTAAATATTCTGCTCAAGAGGAGATTACCAATTAAGGAGATTAGGTGTACTTGCTGACGGCAACATATTCTAAGGATGTTATTTTGTTGGGTTATAGCTTAAGACCAACATGAATATGTTACATCGTTTTAGGATCCTTTGACGATATGGGAAATATATTATTTGTAGTTCACGTTACAATGAACTACTGAAACTGGTTTGGATCAGTTAAATAATGATTGTTTGATGCTTTGGAATACAATTTCTGATGTTTCAGCCCTTAAAATCAGCCCTTTGCTGGAGTAGCCTAGTCAAAGTACACAAAATATCCGTAAAATATACAAAAAATACAAAAAACTTGGAAATTAAAAATTGAGTATTTGAAAGGGTTGTTGTTAAGTATGAAAGGCTTGCGATTTTCCGGCAAATATCCGAGTGCAAATTTTTGTTTTTTCACTCTTATTGTTTAAATAATGAGAACACCGAAAAATGTTTAAATCCAAAGTAGTAGCTAATACTGTATACGCCAAAATAAACAGTACCGAAACAGAGAGTGCTGCGTGGAGTTGTTCATGTAATATGGATTTGTCATATTTGACTTGATTGTCATTAGTTGATATATTAATAGTACGCTGCAGTTAAATTTGATTTGAAAATGGTTCTAACAACGGAAGAAAAAGCTTTTTGGTAGAGCATTATTTTCGTTCATACGGAAAAGGTCGTAATGATGGTCCAAGCTTAGAACAGGTGTCAATAAAATATCAACAAAAATTTAATAAAGCAGCTCCTAGTAACAGTGTGATGTTAGCTGTTGTTGAAAAATTTCGTCGCACTGGTAGTGTATTGTGTCAACGTAAAGGTTCTTCAGGTCGTCGAAAAACAGTATGCACTAACGAAAATGAAGGACGTGTTTTTAACCAAGTTGTGCAATCACCTCAAAGAAGTCTTGTAAGAACTGCATGTAAACTCAACATTAGTGAAACGTCTTTACGTCGCATGTTCGAATCAATTGGTGGTTATCCATACCGTATTCAAGTTGGACAACGACTAAATGCTGCGTACAAACGTGCAAGAGAAATTTACTGTGGTCGCATGTTGAGTTTAATTTACGAAGATCCCGAATTTTTGAAAAACATATGGTTTTCAGACGAGAGTCACGTTCATCTTAGCGGGTATATTAATCGACAAACAACCAGATTCCTTGGATTTGAACGTCCTGATGTCATTGTAGAGAAACCACTCCACAGTCTTCGAGTTACCGTTTGGTGCGCGGTATCTGGTCATGGAATGATTGGTCCTTATTTCGTTGAAGATGATAATCAGAATCCACTTACTGTCAACCAAGAGCGTTATAGAGAGAAAATTATTATACCTTTTGTGAGAGATCTAAATAACTTTTGCCGTGCAAGAAATCTACAGTTTCGCACACAATGGTTCCAACAAGATGGTGCAACGAGCCATACAGCTGTGCGCACCTTAGACTTACTTCGTCAGCATTTCGATAATGGAATAATTTCTCGGGGAACAGACTTCAAATATCCTTCTCATTCACCTGATCTGACGCTACCTGACACTCGGAAAATCCGCCGGCGAATATTGCCGAACTACGGGAAAGAATACAAAATATTTTTCGGCAGTTACATCAACCACTTTTTATAAATATGTTTATTGACTTACAAAATCGATATGAAGCTTGTTTGCGTCGGAATGGTAAACATTTTGAACACTTACACTACAGAAATTAAAAATTAATTTTTATTTTTATTTTCGGTACTGTTTATTTTGGCGCATACTGTACATTTATCTACAGAATTTGTCCGAACATTTTTTTTATCTGCAGGTTTTTAAAATAATATACGAAATTTCCCTAGTAGAATTTTTGAACATCAACTTCAATGTTTTTAATTTTACGATAGTAAATAAACAAAGACATTTAAAGAAAAATTCCTATGAAATGTGTTCTTAAATAGGGTATCTATCTACAAATACATTGGGAGAAAACTTTTTCAGAAATGTTTTATTGTATAATCATCGATTTTCCACGTAAACTTCTACTTAAAAGTTTTCTTACAAAATTCCTCTAATCAACATTGATGAATTGCAAAATTGAATTATATAACATAGCGTACTTCAAAGATTATGGACTGATCTTCAAACTTTATTTGAAACATTTTTTTGTATCTGCATTTTTCCACGTGTACCTTCATTGAATATTCATATTTTTGGTCCCACTTTATTTTTATCATTGTTTTAATAACAGCCTCTATTTTTGATGGGATTTGTTGAATATTTTTATTGTTAATATTTTATTATTATACAGTGCTTTTCAGATGAAAGTATCCACCTTTAATAACTTTTGTAATACTGGTATTTAGAAAGAATCCAAAAACACGTCAATTTATGTTGGAAGGGGCAAGCATTATGGCTTATTTAAACTTACTGGAAAAGCCACACCCTCACCCCTAGCAGCATCCTCTTTATTTTTTTAAATTACTTTTCATATTTTGTATGTAAAATTTGGATACTCCTCTTTGAGCTGATTTCAAAAATGTATAATACTTGTAGGTTAAAGTGGTTAGTTTATGAGATAAACAATTTTTCTTTTAAGAGCACAAATTTTACTTATTTTTTACTTTCACCTTATTTGCCTGTACTAAAATGGGTTGTACAATAGTTCAAACTCTTTAATCTTTTTAACTGTGCTATTTATTATGAAGAATAAGTGTTCAAAATGAGTACCATTCACTTCCATACAATGGTATAATCTACTTTAAAATGCCTCTCTGACATTGCTTAATACGGCTGGATTTAATTGTCGACATTCATTTTTTATCCTCTCTCGTAAATCATCCAGAGATTCTGGTTGGGTAGCATAAACTTTTGTTTTTAAATACCCCCATAAAAAGAAGTCTAGGGGTATTAAATCCGGTGACCTAGGTGGCCACTCCATCATCTGCCCCCTTCTACCTATCCAACGAGCGGGGAATGTTTCGTTTAAAAATTGTCGGACAGGCATAGCATAGTGTGGGGGAGCTCCGTCTTGTTGAAATACCAGTAAATCTTCGGAAAGGTTATCATCATTTTCTATTATTGTTGTAATACGTGGGTCAACCCCTTCCTTGAGTAACTCAAGATATGATTCACCATTTAAATTTCCGTTGATGAAGAAAGGTCCGACAATGTGGTCACCTAGGATACCACACCAAACGTTTAACTTTTGGGGATGTTGTGTATGGAATTCACGCATAATATGTGGATCACTTTCAGCCCAATATCTACAATTATGGCTACTTACTAAGCCATTTAATGAAAATGAGCATTCATCAGAAAAGCAAATATTGTTTAACAATTGTGGATTGTTATTGATAATTTGCGTCATTGATTCGCAAAACTCTAGACGACGATCAAAATCATCTTCATTCAACTTGTGCACCAACTTAACTTTGTATGGGTGGTACTTGAATTTATGTAGAACTCGGAAAACTGTAGAAGATGAAACACCGATCGCTCTACTTATTGTTGACAACGATTGGGGTTGTTGAGCCTCTAAGCTGACTTGCCCTAAAATTGCCACTTGGATTGCTTCGTTATTTACGAGTCCCTCTCGCTTATGCACTTTATTGCAGACAGACCCTGTTGTGGTAAATTTTTCCATCAGTTGAATTACATACTTATGAGTTGCATGTCTTCCGTCATGTAATTCGTTAAATATTCTAGCAGCAGCTCTTGCACAATTATTATTTTGGTAGTATAAACCTACAATTTCAATTCTTTCTTGCAAAGAGTAAACCATTTCAGAGAAACAAAATAAATAATGTATCAAATCACACTATCAATAGTGACTACAAATTATAGTTGACAATGTCAAACTTTGATAAAAAGTAGAGTTTTTTGTTGTTTGGATTTTTTAAGTAGAATAAATAGCACAGTTAAAAAGATTAAAGAGTTTGAACTGTTGTACAACCCATTTTAGTACAGGCAAATAAGGTGAAAGTAAATAATAAGTAAAATTTGTGCTCTTAAAAGAAAAATTGTTTATCTCATAAACTAACCACTTTAACCTACAAGTATTATACATTTTTGAAATCAGCTCAAAGAGGAGTATCCAAATTTTACATAAAAAATATGAAAAGTAATTTAAAAAAATAAAGGGGATGCTGCTAGGGGTGAGGGGGTGGCTTTTCCAGTAAGTTTAAATAAGCCATAATGCTTGCCCCTTCCAACATAAATTGACGTGTTTCCGAATTTTTTCTAAATACCAGTATTACAAAAGTTATTAAAGGTGGATACTTTTATCTGAAAAGCACTGTATACTTATTATTGTTGTTGTTGTTGTTGTTGTTGTTACAACGGCACGTATAAGCCGCTCTCTCACCTGTTTTTTCACCTTTATTTGTGTTCCCTTCTCTATCTGACCTGAGCCATAGGTATGTTCTTTTGTATCGCGATCACTTCTAAATAAGTTCTTTATAAAGTTCACAAATTTTTATATAATATCATAAACACTATAAAAAGTTATAGAAGGTTTGCTGAAAGACGTCTGTATAGTAGTTCCGAAAGTAGATGCTTCAAATAATTCAGTGGAGAGGTTCCATTGAATTATATTTATTTCGAAAAAAGATATAATTGAGTGAAGTCTAAAGAGAACAAATAAAATTGAGCGTGCAAAAATTAACAGATTCTAGATATTGATGGCTTTGCTTTTATAATAATAATGTCGTATGTGCTCATTACCATTGAAATTTTCGCTGGAATAAGTATTAATTAAATTGGAATTATAATTGTTTCTTGACTTTTTAGCTCTAGTTTTATTATAAGTAAACTGATTTTACAGCTGGAAGATCTACTTTTTCAAATTTGAAAGTATTTATATCTAAAAGTTGAGATCTTTCTCTACATTTCACATGACTTTATTTATTTTTTCAGAATGTTATAAGCTCAAAATTATCAACTTTCAAGTCGAGCGGTTGATAAATTGGGATCACGGGTCACGGGCCGTTCGTGCGTAACCACGAATTGACTACCACTGAAATTAATTTTATCTCGTGAACTTTTTGATTTATAGAAAAACTTCAGACAAAATTTGTAGATAAATGAATTTTGATTCGGAAGTTTTTTTATGTAATTATTTAAACAATTAAAGCGAAAAAACTGAAAAAAAATTTCACTCAATGATTTTCCGGAAAATTGCATGCCTGAAACCGCGGCCGCAGTGCAAGAGTGTTACCTAGAGGGTCCCTGCAAGCGACCTCCAAGACCCCAAGCAACCCGTGAGCAATGTTTCCGTACCAAGCGATTGAATTGAACCAGCCACACTGCGATCCCTCACCAAGAAAAGTTAATTTCGGCTATTTGTAAGCTCATACTCATACGTGCGTAATTAGCAAATTTTTCGGGGAAATTTCGCATCTCCTTGTAAACTTGAAGAAAATCTCCATCGTTGTCTCTGTGCAAGTTATACGCATGCACCCAACTCCTCCTATTTGTCAGATTAGTATACTTCAAAATTGTCACAGAGAAAAGAAGCCTTCTGGCAAATTTTGAAACGGGCATGTTGACACACACTGACTACACTTTAGACTGAACTTGATTTTAGGTTGGTACGATAATTTTCCGTCGACCAGTGCGGCCAAGGTTTATTCCTCCTCTACCCACCCGCCTGCACTGCGGCCGCGGGTTAACATCGTGAAGTTTTTCTTATGTCCAACACAACCCTTTCAAATACTCAATTCTGAATTCCCATGTTTTTTGCATTTTTATGAGGTTTTGTGTGTATTTTGGCTAGGCTAAATAGCTGAATGTGGAAGAATTATTTATCCTGAAAAGATGAACTCGTCCCACATCTATTAAAAAAATTTTTTGGGATAAGGGTGATCTGAATAATTATATTTATATTCATAATACGTTTTTTGTCAATACTTCGTCGTACGATGCCAAAGTTGAAAAGACTTATCGAACCACGTCACTTGCATCTACCTCAGAATATTCCTGAAAAGATGCTTATTTAATAAAAGGTTATATTTTCCTCTTTTCTACTGGGTTTACATTAACTTCGTCAGTAGAAACGATTTATCTTGTATTGTGTTTGATAACGATAAAATATCTCCTTTTTGGTTGAGAGAAAATTCAATACCATAAATCTGTATTAAACCGGAATGGTGCATTTAATTCGAGAGAAATCGTAAATTACGATTTATTCTGCATTCTCAATAAAAGGCTATACTCCTACCTATATTTATTTATCACAACACATGCTGGATGTTGGAAGTTCGTATATCCGGTAGTCTTAATTTAAAGGGTAGGGAATAGCATAAAATTCAGTTTATTAATCTTATCCGCTTGAACCATTTTGATCTTTTAGTTAAATTTCTCAATAATTGTGAATTACATTGGGATTTACATTGGGAACATATATATTCAACAAATTATCCCCAAATCAAAGGCAAATGGGCTCGTTTACTGAAACTTTTAAATCATTTTTAACTGTCGTAGAACAAAGTACTGAGGATAAAAATATAATTCTGAAAATTTCATGTCAATAGAATATGTCGTTCTCCTAATACAACCTTAGCGGGGCGAAGACTATGACTGTGACGTCACCGCATATGAAAGTTAATGTGCACTAACATTACGCTTCTGACTGTAACGTGCCTCGCGTAGAATTTATTTATTTTGAACTACTCACAAAATTCCTGTGTTAATAAAATGAAATGTGTGAACCTAATAAAAAAAACAGACTCATTGAATATTCCAGAAATGGACTTGCTAACGATTATGAAGTTTTTTAATAAAAAACACGAATTTATTAAATTATAATTTTATACTATGTGACACATCGTTTTTGGCTGTTTTACGGCCAGAATGATTGAGAACTGTCAATTATTTCATAAATACATGCTCTCTCAAATGATATACGGGGTGATTCCAGATGTTTTATTTTATTTCTGGTCTGGTGGACAAAGTTACGGAGATAACGCTACAGATTACTCAGTGAAAAATTGTAATTTTTTTAACTGCAGAGTGCCCAATTAAAGGAGCTTCTTCAAATGCTATTTATGATGAATGTGTAGTGGAAATTAAATCACCAATGTTGAAAAGAACAAGAAAAACTTATTTTGATGAAGCAGGTAATATTGGTTCCAAATGCTTACATCAGATTCAAATGCACATGCACCTCACTGGTAAAAAAGCGATATTTGTTAGAGCTTAGACTTTGAATCAAATAGGATAATTTCTTTTAAAACATATGATATACGCCAGTTTTGTTGATGATCAACTGGAAAATATTACTGGTAAAGCAGTATTTAATAAAATTCAATTTGTGACGAACTGACCCATTATTTTATTAAATAATTTTGAACATTAATAACACCACAAGCTATAAGAACAATATTATCTACTTTTTTCAATGAATTTAGATTAATACAAGCGTGTGGTTTTCCAGAACCCTCTCAATATGGATTCACAACGTATTTTATAAGGTGATTTATAACGAATCTGATTGAAGAAAAATGAAATTCTAAAAATACACAAACAAAGTATGTTGACTTATCAGTGGATGCTTTGAGTCTTTTCATGTTTTTCTGCCATTCCATTTTTTTTGCATCCCTATAAATAGAAATAAATGTTTTGTTAGATGTTTCAATTGTAGTACTTTTACATTCTGGAACCGCACAATATTTATAGCTTTTTTCACTCTGGTTCTGGTTCATTGTGTCGAATAGTTTAAATCATTTCTAAACGTTCTCATTTCACAAATAAAACACTGTTTAGAGTTTGCTAAAACGTTTAATAAAAAATAATAAGCATATAAGCAAGCAAAGTACTGTTACAAGCTAAGTAGTCATCTAACCGACAACCGATCGGCGCGGTATCCGCTCTCTGAACGAGAGATTTCATATGCGATGACGTCACGCCTGAAATTATGTGCTTTTCTTAACGGTAAAATAAAAAAAAATTGTAAATGAGCCCATCGTTGCACTTTCACCACAAATTTCATCAACGTTGTTGAGTTTGTTGGATGTTTGCATTTAAGCATGAGGTCGATCACTATGTTGTTATTATTCAACTAAAATACGGTTGTCTGAGGGCAAGGAATCTGAATCTGAATTTTTCAAATGAAAGCTATGTATGTGTTTTGGGGTGACATTCACTGAGACCTAAAAGATCTATTGTGCACCCTTACTTCTACTCAGCTTCTGAGGAGAGTCTCAGAAACTAGTAGTTCCTATTTCCCGGAGGAATTTTAGGATGTCTGCAGGCTTCAACTTAGGCAAATGTTCCTCTTCTATCCAGTAATCCCCTAGGTGCTGTGCTCTAGGATTCTGAAGTGCTGTGCAGTTGGAAAGTATGTGGATGGAGGTTTCTTCTTCCATTCCACAAAATCTGCATTTTTCTACCTCCAGTATTTTGAGCTTTTTCAGGTGCCCATTCAGGCAACAATGTCCCGTTAGGATCCCTGTTAAAACTCTTAGCGCAGTTTTACTTTGACCTATGCATTCTTTTGATTTCAATATAGGTTGTAGTCACCTAAAAAAGTCTTTGATTGTATGAGCCCTACTAGATCTTTCCAATGGTCAGATCTTCTCTTTTCCTCAGCTTCACTTATTTCTTCCAATATTACATTGGGGCTGATTCCGCAAAAGGGTTCAGGCCCCCAGAAAGGTATTACAGTCCCCCTCTTTGCTAGTTCATCTGCTATTTCATTTCCTCCTATTCCAGTGTGTCCTGGAATCCATAGTAAGGTGACTATGTTGTTCTCGCCTAGTTCATTGAGCTTGTCTAGGCATTTCCACACCATTTTAAAACTGATTACACAAGAGAAATAGAAGCTAAATCCCCTCGGTGTAGCATAGGCTGTAGAATTTTATATTTTCTGAACTTGTGCGAAGCCGGTGCGGGCTACAAGTTTGATAT
>CAJUYH010003710.1:0-30759 GCA_910591685.1 Galerucella tenella | reverse complement strand
TAGTCACTACTATTTGTCACGTTTATCGAAAATCAAATAACTGCATTTCTAGAAACTTAAGCACTATTTAAGTCAAAATATCTGTCATTAGAAGCTGTTGCCATTCGGAGGTCGTTAAATAACAATTATCCCTTTCTAATCTGGTTACGCCTATGACGCACGTTAATCCTCTTAGGCCTACTGTAGTAACAATGAAAGGTCATAAAATAATGTGATAGTCCAAGAAATTTAATAAATTTTGTATTGAAATTAACAAAAACAATTTAGAATGCATTACAAATATTGAAGTTTTACCGCACGTACTGTACTATAGTTTTGCATACCGAATTAGTTTTTATTCTGAGAATTTACTCTCTCTTGATTTTCAAATACAGTAAAGGATATGCTGATGATATTGTCATTACAGCAATGGGTAGTTCGAAAACACCCTTTCTGACATCGTACAAAAGGGTCTGAACTATACAAATAGCTGGCGGTGTAGGCAAGTGGGACTAACATCAACCCATAAAGATAGAATGAGGAAGGAGACGACATCCCAGTGTTAGGTTCCATGTGTACATGTGGAATCAGTAGGCGTGGCTAAGTATGGTACGCAACGTATATTTGCACAGTACCGGATTTGATATTTTTCGATATATAAATTTTTATTTTTGATAAGCGATGTAATGCAGTGAATCCTTTCTAATATTGATTGGTTCAATTTTAACGTAATTTTTCAAGCCTCATAGTGACGTGATTTTGTCATATACCAAAGGCAACATTTCAATTAGGACCAAAATATTAATTTTTGACTATTTCATTCTCTTTTTGTGAATGGACTACAGGTAGGCAGGTATAAAAAAGCAATGGAGAAATTAATTAATCAATTAAAAAAAACATATTCTTAACTTTATCTGCAAGTAAATAATAGTCACTGCTCCCTGAATAACACAAGTTTGGTTTGCTGATGTCTAATACTATCTGTCTGACCTTTTCTACTAAAATTCCAAGATTAGTATATTTTTTGGCGACAGCTTTTATCAGTGAAGTTTTATGGTTATCTAAAACTGATTGATCTGTGGTCTGTGGTCAATTAATTTTTCAAAAACATTTATATTTGCGAAATGTTTCAGGGTTAAAATTGTACGTGATTCTATTGATGATAATTTATAATTATTTGCAATTAATCTATTTTTCAACATTTTCTCACAAACAAAACAAATATCTAGAACATCAGTTAAAGGATAACTGAGTCCTCCTTTATTTTTTTTATTTATAAATGAATACAGAAAATCGTCTTTTTGTCATTGTAAAGTACATCAACACAATTAATAACCTCAAATTCAAAGACTTTGTGCCCTTTGATGATCCTGAATTATTTACCGATGAGCACAGACAAGAAGATATTTTCAAGATTATCCAAAAGTTTATCTGTGAAATCTATAGTGTCCCCGATACACACGATGTTAACGCTGCCCGTCTTCAGCTATTTTTATGAATTACAGCGTATCTAATATAAATGAAGAATTTAACCGTAAAAATTTAAAAAAACTTTTATGCAAGCAGTTTACCACCGTGTAAAACTGAGTTATTCCAACAAGTTCTACGAGCTAATTACATTTCTAGCATATGGAATTATGCACATGAAAAACAACCAACCATTTTTACTCCTGAACAAAATGGATGGAAGTTAGAGGAAAACCAGTTTCACTTTCGTTGGTTTGATGGTGACCAATTACCAAGGGACGTTGGTGAATCTCTTCAACAATCAGGTACTATAATTGGAGTTCAAGATTAAAATGTATTAAACTTGTAATTTTATGTATTTTAATACTTTTGATTGTTTTTTGCGGAAGAAGATGTCAGCAACAACATAACTGATTACGATGAAGATGATGATGACTCAGTTGGACAGTATCGTGATTGGTTAAATGATGAAAATTCAAATAATTGTTATGATGATTGCGATGATTAAACAATTAAATAAATGCTTCTTTTAAATAATTATGGGTAAATTTTTTTTCACAAAATGATTTTGTAAAAAAAATAATTTCAACTGCTCGTAGAGCTCGTAGAACTTGTTGGAATAACTCAGTTTTACACGGTGGTAAACTGCTTGCATCAAAGTTTTTTAAATTTTTACGGTTAAATTCTTCATTTATATGAGATACGCTGTAATTATTTAAAAATAGCTGAAGACGAGCAGCGTTAACATCGAGTGTATCGGGGGCACTATAGATTTCACAGATAAACTTTTGGATAATCTTGAAAATATCTTCTTGTCTGTGCTCATCGGTGAATAATTCAGGATCACCAAAGTGCACCAAGTCTTTGAATTTTAGGTTAGGTGTCACTCG
The DNA here is from genome assembly GCA_910591685.1 of Galerucella tenella. NCBI lineage: Eukaryota > Metazoa > Arthropoda > Insecta > Coleoptera > Chrysomelidae > Galerucella > Galerucella tenella. Next base: position 28,423 of record CAJUYH010003710.1, on the reverse strand, counting down.
ATGCTGTAAAACGATTTTACACTTTTTAAGAATTTCCTCGGTAAATAATATTAATTTATCATGAGCTTTTTCACAAAATGTACACTTTAATTGTACTGATTCTGCTTCTTCCATGATTTTCACGTTATCAAGTAATCTCAAGTGGTCTCACAGATCCGTACTATACTGTAGATATACCATTAGGTTGCACGCAAAGGACACTTACACAATATACAGAAGAATTACACGAATGAGAGAAAGGGAACTGAGTTAGTAAGACCGTCTCACTCGCTCCGAAACGCACCTATAATGCTTTCGCGCTCATACTCAAGGCTGAATAATTTTGCTGTTTAGGGGGTGTTTGGTCAATCAATTTTGTCTGACTAATTAAATATAACTTCGTAACAATTGTCTTAACAACATATTTAAAAGTCAGACATGTAAAAATAAGTTAAGTTCATTTATTTCTTGTAGAGCTTTAAAGCGTCTGACAAAAGTTCTGGCCCATGAAAAGTGTCTGACGCTTATGGTATAACTTTATAATAATACTCTCCAAAATATATATAAAAATCAGGTATAAAAATTTAAGTTAAATAACTATTAATTTCAGTTACCTTTCACACCTGGTACCTGCCCAGGTGTCACTCGGCAAGCTCCACAAGCGCGCAGGTATTCTGAGCACATAAGATACTACTGAGAACACGAGGTTTCACTTATGTGAAAATAAGTTGTGTCTTATCGCTCTGGGATCTTACTCTAATAGTATTCACTGAGAAAACTCAAACTCATAACCATTAAACCTGATGGAAGTGAGGTTGAATGGAAACAAGCAGCTAAGTATCACTTATAGTAAGTATAGGTACATTCATTGGCTGAATAAAAGACAATCTAACAGTGGAGAATATAGAATATAATATATCTGTTAATTTACAAGAGTAAATTGCACATCTTTTCCATATTTTTCAATACCTAATGATTCTAAAAAATCAAGTCTTTGATAATTTTGACTATGTCACTATGTAAAAGATCAATGGTATTATGTGATGTAGGGTGACAATTTGATTCAGTTGAGTGTTTTGAAAAATTAAACTTATCTGGATGTTTATATTAGGAGCAAATGCGGTGTTCACTTCATATTTTATTTCCAGATTTCTTCGTGTTCCACCCATATAAAGTGCAGCACTATCATTTGATCAATCACATTGAGAAAGTTTTAGGTTAACAATTTGCTATACTCACGTCAGTTCTACAAATAACTTCTAATAGTCGCACAACGTTCACAACCACATTGTCACGCTCTGTATTTCCATTTGAACAAACTATTCCCTCAATTTTAACTCTACCTTTGTTTTCGGCAATGATAAGGTATATTAATGCCATAAAATCATCTGATCCAACATCCACATCTATAACAATTCTACGGGTTTTCATTTTAAATGTATAGTCTCTTTTTCAAGAACTTTTCGAAACCTACAACATAAAGATATGATATATTATAGTTTATAGCAAGTACAGCCTCATTTATTATCATATAAATACAAATATTACTATTTTGTGAACGTTCATCAGATTTAAAAAAACAACTGGATGAATACAATATTGGGATTATGGATTGGGTGACAGTGTATTCATTGAACAATTGAAGTTCAATTCAATTAGGTATTAGAAACAACTAGTGTTATTCGAGATATAACTTCGGAAATATGTCTTAACAATGTCAAAGATCAGAGAGAACCATGAACTTAGAATCCCTGTACTTCTATTTTCTAATAGTCTATTACTCCCAAGCTTCGGCCAACACATGGCCGCCATGTTGTGGTAATATTAAGTTGGTTCTAATAAGCTACAGTTCACATGAGTATCCTTGAAATTAAGGATTGAACGGTTGTTGGTTGCGCGAAGTAATTTATTCATTTTAGCTTAACGTGCCTCGACAGCGCTGGTCATTGGAAAAGAGAAAATAAATACAGATATTTACATAGTAATTTCAAATTTTAAATTATATTTTACGGTATAGTGTTGATAAAATGTGTAGGTATTCAAAATTATTAATTTAACTTGTCACGCCATCTATCTACACCCCATTGAAGTGTATTGTGTTCCATGCTTTTGTGGTTGGTTGAATAAAGTTAGTCGTTTACGAGTCATTGACAGGAACAGTGCTTTTTATTCTCCCTCTAAATTAATAGGTTATGGGCCCAGACCCAGAAAACCACGTTTTTTTATTTCGGTCGCGAAAATGAAATTGTTACTAGTTGCTAAGCAAGCAAAAGTTTGCTGTTACGTAAAGACTCAATTACTAACTAGTACCTTCACAGTTTTGTGTGTATTAACATGGCAGTTAACTATCTCGCGAGTGTCCCGAAGTTTCAAGGTCGCGAAAATTATGAAGAATGGTCTTTTTCCATTGAAAATTTTCTAGTTCTCGAAGGTCTAAGTAAATGCAACGATGGTTCAGAAACTGATACCGTACAGGTAGCTAAAGCCAAAGCAAAGATTGTGTTATCCCTAGATCCTTCCTTATATGTACACGTTAAAGAGGCCACAACAGCTAAAGAAGTTTGGGACAAACTCAAGGATCTGTATGAAAATAAGGGATTTACGAGAAAAATTGGACTACTTCGTAGTTTAATTTCGTTGAGGCTAGAAAGTTGCTCATCCATGGAAGAATACGTAAACCAAGTTATAGAGACCTCGCAGAAACTCGGCAGAACAGGCCTCAGTCTTGATACGACATTGATAGGAAGCTTACTTTTGGCGGGATTGCCTGAACGTTTTGCTCCGATGGTAATGGCGTTAGAACACAGCGGTATCGACATTACCACAGACTCCATTAAAACTAAGTTGCTCGACATGCAAGTAGATGGTGCCACTCGTGACAGTTCGTCAGCTAGTGCCTTTGCCGGTAAAACAGCAAACTATCAGAAACGTCATGTCAAACATCAGGATAATCATGGAAACAGAACAAAAAACAAACACAAAAACGATATAATTTGTTACAAGTGCAAAGAATCCAGACAGAGCAATCAAGGTAGAAATGCTTTTAATGTTACATTTCTCAGTGCAAAGTTTAACAACGAAGAATGGTACTTGTATTCCGGTGCAAGTATTCACCTGACTTGCGGGCAAGACTGGTTGTTAAACAGAAGAGAACCAACTCTCAAAGAAATTATGATTGCTGACAATACGAAAATACCAGTACAAAGTTGTGGAGAAATAAAAATATGTACAGTAGTAAGCAAAGAAGATTTTGAGATTGAAATCCAAAATGCACAGTATGTGCCGAGCTTAACAACAAATTTGTTATCAGTGAGTGAATTGTTGAAAAAGGGTAATTCAGTTGAATTTAGTAAAGATACTTGTAAGTTTTTTAATGTGCAAAAACTTTTAGTAGCTGAGGCTTTTCTAGTTGATGGTGTATATAAACTTAACATGTCTGAAAAGTGCTTGTTTGTTGCACAAGCAGTAGCTACAGGTGAAATTTGGCATAAAAGATTAGGTCACATCAACTCTATGTATCTTAACAAAATGAAAAATGGTCTAGTAGATGGAATAAACTATAGTGACAATGTAAAAATTGACAAACAAAATTGTACAGTATGTTGCGAGGGGAAGCAGTCCCGACTACCTTTTGGACATACAGGTACGAGAGCAACTTGCTTATTAGATTTAATACATAGCGATCTAGCAGGACCAATGGAAACTACATCAATAGGAGGCTCAAAATATTTTGTGCAGTTTCAAGATGATTTTAGTCGCATGTCCTTCGTTTATTTTATGAAATCAAAAGATCAAACATTCTAGAAGTTTAGGGAATTTCAGTCATTAGTTGAAAAACAGGTTGGTAGAAAAATTAAAATCCTACGGATAGATAATGGTACAGAATATGTCTATGCAGAATTTCAAGGTTATCTAAGAAAACAAGGCATCATTCATCAAAGGACGAACATTTATACACCAGAACAAAATGGACTTTCTGAAAGGTTAAATAGGTCATTAGTTGAAAAGGCCAGGTGTTTATTATATGAAGCAGGATTAGGAAAACCCTTCTGGGCAGAAGCTCTAAACACAGCTTGTTATCTTAGAAACAGATCGGCTGTGTCTAGTATTCCAAAGACACCATATGAAATGTTTTGTAATCAATAGCCAGACCTAAGTCATATTCGAATTTTTGGCAGTACTGTTATGACTCATATTCCAAAAGAGAAAATAAAAAAATGGGACAAGAAGTCTGAAAAATTAATTTTAGTAGGTTTTTCTGAAACAATTAAAGGCTACAGGCTGTATGATAAGAAAACAGACAAGATATCTACAAGCAGAGATGTACATATTTTTGAAAATAAAAATGAAAATACCATTTTTTATGGCGAAGAAACTTCTAGCACAGAGAATATAGAAGATTTCACACAGGAAAGTATTTCTAATGAGATGAAATTAGTAGAAGAAATTATAGAACAATCGTCCACTGATGACGAGCAACATGATGAAACATATGTTCCTGAAGAAAATATCGTCACTCCAGAAAATATAAGAAAATCCACAAGGCAAAGTAAAGAAAAATTGTATGAAGACTTTGTCACTTACTTTACGCCAGAAGCGAAACATTTTGCAGAGGTTCCAGCTTCAGTGGGAGATCCAAGCTCAGTGAAACAGGCTCTTCCAGGGCCAGATTCTCAGAAGTGGAAAAGTGCTATGAGAAGTAAGATCAATAGTTTTTATGAAAATTGTGCGTGGGATCAGGTTGATCTACCTGAAGGTCAATCACCAGTTAAGTGCAAGTGGGTGTTCAAAAGGAAACTCGGTAGTGATGGTAAGGTTACCTATAGAGCCAGATTGGTTGCGAAGGGATTTAGTCAAAAACATGGTATAGATTTCGATGAAACGTTTTCTCCTGTAGTCAGATATTCTACATTGAGATTACTTTAAGCATTGTCTGTTCAACTTAGTTTGGATATTTTTCACTTAGACGTTGTTACAGCTTTCTTAAATGGAAAACTGGAGAAAACTGTATACATGGAAATACCAGAAGGTTTTAGCACTAACACCCCAAACAACCAAAATAAAAGCGTTTTAAAACTTAATAAGGCGATTTATGGCCTTAAACAATCATCACGCGTTTGGTACAAAGAAGTTGAAGTTGTACTAGATAGTTTAAATTATAAAAAATGTGATTATGAACCTTGCATATTTGTAAAACATGAAAACAAGGCACTTTGTTTGCCAAAACATAGTAAGTTCAGTTTTGAGTTAGGATTATGTAAGAGTTAATTAATATTGTTTAAATAAGTGGGAGTGTTGATAAAATGTGTAGGTATTTAAAATTATTAATTTAACTTGTGTATTGTGTTCCATGCTTTTGTGGTTAGTTGAATAAAGTTGAATAAACCTAAACTACGAGTCATTCACAGGAAGAGTGCTTTTTATTTTCCCTCTAAATCAATATATAGATTGGTAGCTTTCAGGAACTGTAAGACTTTCTTGATTTCGGTAGGGCAGTGTAGTATTTCCTTGGGGTGAGACCTTAGATCAAATTGTTCATATGTAGCAGAAAATTAATTGCAATCCGTCAGTATGTGCTTAACGGTAACGATATCATTACCTCAATGGCAAACGGGACGATTTCCTGAAGACATCAGATATTCGTGTGTGAGTTTGGTATGACTGATCCGGATTCTTCTGATTATAGTAGCCTTTCTCCGGATTAAGAAGTTGAGGGAAAGAGGAGAAGTGGGTGGATGGATATAACTATTCTTGCTATATTATATATTTTATTGTCATTTATTCTTAGAACCTGTAACTGTTGCTAAAGAAGATGCCAACTGGGCATTTCCCATATTTTCCATAGAACCTTCCTTTTGTACATTTTCTATTCAGTCTCAGTCTACAGCTTGATATTGTATGTTTGACAATAAATAAAAATAAAGTTTTTAAAAACAAGGTTTCTGAATAAACTTATATTATTGGCGCAGTCAGTAGGATTGTCACGAAAGGCATCCAACGCGGAAAACTTTCAACTATCTCAATAGTGAAGTGACAAACGAATCGGTCGGTGTTTTCTAAGAACTGTTCATTTTGGATTATCTTCAATCAAGGAAAGTTACCAGACTCCTTCGAAGAAGAAAAGCTGTCCAAGGGCAAATGAAAACCGTACTGTAAGTCAAACTATTTCAAGTATTTGTATATGTCAGACTCCTTTAGTGCTTCCCCTTCCTTTAGTGATAGCGAGAACGATCTAGAGTTAAATTTAAGTACCAAAATACATAAAAGCAATTTAGAAATAGATTTAATCACAAGAAACTTGAATTCAATTTCTTTAACAGATAATTTAATAATGTCAGATTTACCTAATTTTACCAAAGTTCATGCTGAAACCATTCCAGATTTTGATGGTAATGAGAATGAGCTTCAATTTTTTTTGGAAAGTATAGACAGTGTTGTAAATCATTTTTATGATAATACAAATATTAATAATTACCAAAATATAATAATTTTTAGAACTATCATTAGTAAACTGAAAGGAACTGCAAGAGAAGTCATTAATATTAGCGGTTGTAATACAATAAATCAAATAAAAGAAGAGTTAATTGGAAATTTTAGTGACCCTAGGGACGAAACTTGCTTGTCTCTTGATTTGAATAATTTAAGGCAAGGGCTAAACGAATCTCCTTATCAATTTCACGATAGAGTGAGAAAAGTATTACATACCATTTCAAACTTTTTGGCTTTGCATGAAAATGATATAAATATACGCGCATTTAAACAAAACATGTATAACAATCAAGCATTACAAGTATTTTTGGCAGGGTTAAGGAATCCTTACGGCATTATGGTCCGAACGAAAGAGCCTCGAACCATGCTAGAAGCTATTAATTTTATAAAGAAAGAAGATAATATTGGATATTTACAAAATAACTCTAATTTTCAACCTAACCTAAGAAACTTGAACAATCAAAACCGTCAAAAATTTTCTCAAGTAAGACAAAATTATCAAACCCCAAATACTCGAAATTTCAATCAAAACATCAATTCCAATAGAAATCAAAGAATATTTCAACAACAACCATCCGGTTCTCAAAATAATACCCCTCAACCTAATAATAATTTTCCACGCGGTCCAATTCATAATATACAACCTCGACAAAATGATAATCAAAGATATTTTACTAATTCACAAGCTTTTGGTCCTCCCAAAAATGTGTGGAAACCAAACCCCAATTTCAATCAAAATAATTTGCCTAGACCTACACCAATGACTACTACTACTAGACAAACTCCAAATAATAATTACTTCAAAGCACAGTCACCTCAAAACCGTAGGTGGGTGTCCGAAGAATTATACAAGTTGACAATGATAATGATACAGAGAATAATTTCCAAGAAAACGAACTAGTTAACGATAACAATGACTATCAAAATGAATACCAAAATAGTAATGACAATTTTGGAAATTTTTACAAGACGAGGCCTCCCAATCAGAAACGATGATAGAATACAACAACTCTTGTGACAAAAGACAATTACCCTATATTACTATCAAAAACCCTCCACTTAAACTATTAATTGACTCCGGTGCAACAAAATCCTTCTTATCTCCAGAAACAGTTGATAAATATTTTTCTGAATATAAATTCCACGAACCTTTTGTTGTCTCTACGTCCTTCGGATCGTCACATCATAATATTTCTGTAACTATTCCTGCATTCGCAGAATTTAACGAAAATAAAAATATAACATTTTATGCATATAAATTCCATTGTATTTTCGATGGTTTAATTGAAGTAGATTTATTACAATCACTAGGTATCAATATTGATTTCCCAAATTTACAAATTATATTAAAAAATGCTATTTTACCCATTATCTATTTTGAGGCTATTCCAAAAAAGATTGTTTCCAAGATTATACCAGGTCAAACAATTTCAAAAATCGATATTCCGGTTACAACGAAAACGGGAGAGATTTTAATTCCACAACAAACTCTAGCTAATTGCGTAATACCTTAATGTATTACAATTGCAAATAATGGCTGGGCAACTGTCGAAATTCGTAATAATTCCGACGACGACACAAATTTCACTATTTTATACCCTATTAACAGTGTTCCTGTAGAAAATAATTTTGAAATGTACCACTTAGATTTTAAAGAAAATAACGACAAATATAATAATGACGAAATTGACAATTTGATTAGAACTGACCATTTAAATGACGAAGAAAAAAAACACATTCTTAACATATGTAGAAAATATGCTGATATTTTTCACAAAGATAAAAATCAATTAACCTTTACTAATGAAATTAAACACCAAATTCGAACAACGGACGAAATCCCTGTTTACACCAAAAGTTACCCGTACCCTCACGTTCATAAAGAAGAGGTAAAAACTCAGATCGAGAAAATGCTAGAACAAAACATTATCAGACCAAGTAATTCACCCTAGTCCTCACCTATTTGGGTGGTATCAAAAAAGGCCGATGCTTCTGGAAAAAAGAAGTGGAGAATAGTTGTTGATTACAGAAAAATTAACGAAAAAACTATTCCAGACAAATATCCAATCCCTCGTATAGATTCAATTTTAGATAAATTAGGCAAATGTAACTACTTTTCAACTTTAGATTTAGCGTCCCGCTTTCATCAAATCGAAATGCACCCTGACGATATCCAAAAAACGGCATTTACCGTAGAAAATGGGCACTACGAATATTTAAGAATGAGTTATGGCTTGAGAAATGCTCCAGCAACATTTCAGAGAGTTATGGACAATATACTTAGGGGTTTACAAGGGGAAATTTGTTTAGTATATCTCGACGATATAATTATTTACTCAACGTCATTACAAGAGCACATGGTCAACTTGAAAAAAGTTTTTCAGCGACTACGTGAAACTGATTTTAAGGTCCAGTTGGACAAATGCGAATTTTTAAAGAAAGAAACATCTTATCTAGGACACATTATTACTACCGAAGGTGTAAAACCCAATCCAGATATGATCAAAGCTATTAAATTATATCCCATACCAAAAACTATAAAAGAAATTACAGGATTTCTAGGTCTTTTAGGATATGATTATGAAATGATTATGTAATTCGCAAGAGGAAATATTACTAATTTTTCAAATTTTAATCTGATAATAAGATACTTTCTAGTTTTTTAATACAAATTCATGTATTGAACGAATAGTTACCAAGCTCCAATAATTAAAAGATACACATTCTACATCTACAGGGTCTTTTCGTAGTGCATTACTTCTCAATAAATAAAAGGTTCTCATGAGGAGCACAGTTTGTTAATGACACTATATAGTAGGTTGCTTTTTTAAGATCAATTTTTGTATTTCTTGTTATAAATGTGCACAAAAGAATTCCCTGAAAATTTAATATCTTCTAGATTGAATCTAAAAGTACCTACTCTCTTTTATCAAATGACCATATCCCAGCCGTATTTGATGCTATCGAATTGTTTTAGGATGGGATCAGCGTTATTTTGAGAATTACTATATTTATAAAACGAATTGTATGACACACTTGTGGGAAATTGAAAAGGTTCAATTAGTTGAATTGGTAGGATTTATACTTATTGAGATGACAACAATTGAAAATCATAATTAAATAAAAGTTAACGCCCTATATCTCAACTCATTAAACATTTTTTGAAGAAAATGGAATTTCCCACAAGTTTGTCATTTACAGTTTTTCTGTTGATAGACATTTCTTAGGTAACTTTAAAAAAATTGGAATTTTCAGCAAAATCTGATTGAGTTACCGTAAGTGCGACGTACAGGTGCAGGTAACAGCTTCGTCGTACTGAGCTTTTTCAACAGAGCATTCAATCCCGAATAAATCCCTATTTAGAACAATCCGATAGAGCAGACAATACGCTTGAGATGTAGATATTTGAAAACTTCAAGTGACTTTTTTTCACATTTCCATTAAATTTATGAGTTGGGAGCGGAAAGAAAAAGTTGATCCTGAAAAAAGCAATCTAATATACGTATGTGCAGAATTCAATAGCGGTTAGTGTTTTGTGGAATGGTACGAGAAAGCCATGAGAAAGCCTTCCAAAATATAAGTATAGCATCAAAATAAATTAGACGGGATTTGTTTAATTCAAAGATGTTGAATGTAATAAGTTATAAGTTAATACTATTATAATGCCTTACAAAGTCAAAGCAGAAAGATGTTCACTAAAAAGCAACAACGACCTCAGTAGCTATATGTTGCTATCAATTACCAGCTTTAGTAAAATGACATTTTGGTTGTAGGAAACTGTAAATAAAGTAGGTAACTCTACAAAGCCGTTTGCTTAATTTATCAACGCTACACCCATATACCCATCAAAATAATATTTTATACATAATGAAATTTGCATCTTACCTAATCAGACACTATAGATATCACAAGAATCACAATCACTTATTCTGTGAAGCAACAATGATTAAGCTGAAAATTTACAAGGACTACATGATGTAACACAAGTGTTTGTTAATTGATAAACATTGATAACATGCGTACAAAACGTTACCTCTATTTCCATTATAATCTTCATAATAACATAAACTATATATATAATGGAACACTTAAAAATTAAAAATACAAGTAGCTTTCAAACTCATAGAGAACGTACCTACATAGGAAAGGACATGTGGTTTGCCTTAATTATAAATTATAAACTGTGCATTGAAAATAATTTGAATGGATATTTCTACTTGGGAGCTTTAAATCAAAAGCAATAAATGTGTAAGGTATAACTAAGGTTAATGTAATGACCCATATTTTTAATCCCTTTGAACGAAAAAGCCGCCCAGTGACGCACATAAAATTTTTTCATGAATTCGAATATTGTAAAATAATGTTTTTCAAATAGAATTTAAATTAATATAGTGGATTAGAATTGACCACCTGCATAAAATAATTTTTCTTTTTTCAAGCGACTTATTTTAATGCTTACTAATAAATTTATATTAGGCATTTTTTTTTAATATTTCAAAACTAGCTTTCCAAGAACATCACGGACTATATATAGTATGTACAAAAAGTACGAGGAGTAATAAACCCTAATTAAGTATGCAAAACCTTTACAGGGAGCACCATGAAATTTTTGATAAATCTCTTACTTTAAATTACATTTCTTCCGTAAATCTAAAAACCAGGTAGATCGACCCCGTATTTGTTTCAGTTGTAGCAAAATTTAGGGTTTCTTCATTGTTAAAGGATTAGCAGATAAGCAATAACGCAATGCAGTGGTGTGTATTTTGGGAAAAAAATACGTTTTAAATTATAATATAATAAAAAATGAAAAGAAATAATTATTGGAATACATTTATTACTTACATTTTATTCTATATCCGACTCGGAAGAGGAAGAATCGTTGTTGACATTAATAATAATAGGGTCGATTAAATCATCACAAATATTGTCAATTTTCCACATATTTGCCTCTACTTTGATAACATGCTCGATACAGTTTGTCCAATTTTCCTTACTAACATGACTTACAGCACTCTCAAACAATTTCACAACATCGTTTATTTTAAAAGTAGCATTTTTTTCCAACTTCCCCCTTTACCTGAGCCCATATTAATTCTATGGGATTAAGTTCACAATGATAAGGGGGAAGTCGAAGAACTGATATACCACGAGAAGAAGCCATTTCTTCTACAATGTAGGTTTTGTATTTATTCTTGTTCATTTTTGCAATTCTGTAAAGTTCTTTCCTTAGTGGATCTTTTGGAAACTTAATATTTTTCGAAATAAGCCACTCCAAAAGCTCTGCTTTACGCCAACGATTTGTGGGCAATGCTTCTCGTAACCGTGAATGGTAACTTGCGTTGTCCATAACAATAACAGCCCCTTTTGGAATCAGATCCAACATTTGAACAAACCATTCCTCGAAGACATCCCCATTCATATCTTCGTGATAGTCCCCCGTGCGTTTTGAAATAAAAGTTAATAAGCCACCATCAACAAAACCTTCAGAACTTCCAACATGGACAATGATAAATCTTTTTCCTTTTCCAGATGGTGGCTGCAAACCTAACGACAAACCTCCCACGAATGCCTGCCTTCCGGTTTTAATGTTTTCATCTTGCCAAGATTTGGAAACTGTATATCCAGCATTTATCCATGTTTCGTCTAAGTAGAAGATTTTCAAATTTTGTTCTCTGGCATGTCGAATGCTTCTTAAATAGTCTCTTCTCCAAAAAACTATTTCCGGTTTATCTATCAAGAGAGATTTTCTATTATGTTTTGTATATCTGAAACCCACATCTTTCAAAAGTTTGCATAATGTCATTCTGGAGAATTTTGGATAGTCCGTATCTTCTTGCACTGATGTCATAATTTTGTCAAGTGTTGGAATTTCCTTTCGTAAGTAAAATCCATGGACTTTACGCCTTAGTCTTTGTTTTAATTACTCATCGATCTCAATTGGTTTTCGGCCTGAAGGAGTTTTAGGGGGTTGAAGAGTACCATTCATGCTTTCTTTTAGTAATCTATAAATTGTTGATTTAGCACACAACATGGCAGCTGTTAATTCCACAATATCATCAACACTTGCACTTGGATCCATGTTTTTCAATGATATATAACAATTCAATATCAGAGTTTTTTCATTTAAAGATAATGGACCTGTTTTTGGTCGTTTAGATGGTCCTTGGCTTATCGACATTGTTTGGTACTTGCACAATTAACATTCAACAAATGTTTTAAATAAATTCCAACTGTTTACAATATTATGAAAACCATACAACTTCATACAACTTTACTCAAAGAACTAATACTAAGTACTGATTTAATGTACCTACTTTCTTTTAAAATAATATTCCCGATAATGTTTCTAAGAAAACTTTACTCAAAGAACTAATACTAAGTACTGATTTAATGTACCTACTTTCTTTTAAAATAATATACCCGATAATGTTTCTAAGAAAACTGGGTTGTTCAATACAAAATGTACCTTACGGTATACCCTCTTAAAATATATTTTGGTACGTCTATGAAATCTACTTAAATGAATGATTTATTACTCCTTGTCCTTTCTATATAGACTATAGATCAATATCATCTGATCCTGCTAACCAGTCGTCCATATAAAACGGAGACGTCAAGCGAATTTTTGTACCCTTTTTGGTCTGTTAAATCACATACCGAGAACTGCAGCAGGGTTACTGAAATTGGTAGCTGTCTATTCATGCCTAAAGTAGTATGTCCTGATTTCTACTTGTTAATAAACAAAGTCGTTGGAACGAATTGTATTTTTGGCCAACATTCTGAAATTCTTTAAGTTATGTATGTTTTCTTGTCTAGTGATAATAAAATGGAATTTATCCAGTGACAATGAAATGGAATACATGAATGTCAATTTTATCATGTCTGAGAACCAAATGATTTCGCCTGTAATTGATTCCTCACGTCATACCGGTGACGTAGACCTACCAATTGCTCAACCAAAGTCCCTACCAACCAAAACGGGCCGAAAGCGCTGTTTGTGAATGGTATTTTGTTGGGTATAGTATTATCCCAATACTGTTCGGGAAATTCCGAATAATGGTTTTACTGTAGTGGTTTTCAGTTTAGCTTGTTACAGAAATAAAATGAATTGAAGTTTGAAAAAATATAATAACATGTAACATATCTATCGACCTTTTTCGATTTTTGAATTCACATATAGTGAGTCAATTTTTCAATTTTCCTTTTTTATCGATTTTCATCATAGATATTTTATGTTTCAATGAGTTAGGTGATATAGGCCAAGAGCCGGATATTTTTTGTAAAATTTGTACGGGAACAGGTATTTTTTTCTTTGAATATGTTCAGGGGTGTCCCCTGAATGTAAATCCAAGTTGGCGTCATGGGGGGGGCACTTCAGCCATCATCTTGAAAAACACGACTAATAATTCATCGATCTCTATTGTTGCTTAAAACGGTATCATCCTATAAAAGATTGTCAATGTAGCAAAAAACAATAGTGCATCAGGCTACATCGTAAGAATTGCTATTGTTATTCTTAATATTAATATTGTTACGAACTCACTAATTCCGAAGCCGGTCCTGTCGCAAACGATGAATGCGACGACCTTTCTAGAAATGTTCTTTCGCAGGTAATAACGAGACTATTCTCGAACAGCGTGGAAGGCGTACAATGGTTTGTCGCGAATGTTCTGGAGCTGCGGAGAGAGCTATATATATGCGGACTTCGAGTGAGTCGAGGAGTGAATCGGTAAACAGTTTCAGTATACAGTGAGTGAACAGAAGTGGATATAAATAGTGTTGAATATAAATTAGGACAATTATAATACCGAGTGTAGATAAATTAATAGACATTAAGTAGTGTGTATATAAATTAAGAATATTATAGTGTGTAAGTGTTTCTTTAATAAATCGATAGTAATTAGCCATAGTGAGTGTATAATTTTATCCTACGGTAAAAACTGTTTAAATAAATAAGAAAAACATTACAATATTATCATTAATAAACGTTACGCTTGTATTATGCTATTTCATATTGTACAGTATTATTTTATATTATAATATATTGTAATATTGAAAATGACTTTTTTTTAAAAGAAGAATATGCAGGTTGGTATTTAATTTAAATTTCCTATTTTTTTAAATTTAACGTGAATCTGAGGTTTTTGAAAAATCGCTAAGGGGCCGTTCATAAAACACGTCACGCTGAAATTGGGATTTTTAGAACCCCTTCCCCTGGTTCTCACGCTGTGTCACACTTCCTGTTACCCCCCTATCAATATTACGTCACAAAATCCAAACACCCCCCTCCTAAAAAAAATTCATTGAATGTATATACATTTAATTATAAGTTTAAAAATCTGTATAATTTACTAATACGAAATGAGTAACTTCTATCATGACAAAAATTTAAAAAAAATTATTGAGAGAAACACTCTAGTGAAATTTCTTGAAGTCGCGAACGTCACGTTGCCTTTCGACCCCCGGTCCCCCCTTGTCACACTCACCAAGACTCCTCCACCACCCCTGGTGTGCGAACGTATTTTATGAACGGTCCCTAATCCGTTTCAATTGTTGCAAATTTTGTAAAATGCTGTGTATATTCGTCTGCATTTTATATTCTGTGTCTAAAATTGTTGTCAAAAGCACTAAAAGAAAAAGAAGTGTGTAACATACGCTAACAACCAAGAGGTCCCAGGTTCGGAACCCGTTTTGGACCTGGGTTTTCCCCTCTCTCAAAAAAATATTTACATGTGCTTATAAATCAAATAAGTAACGAGAGAAAACTAGACGCAACATAATATATTAGAAAGAACAGAATTATAACACAATTCGAAAAATCTCTATAATTTCCTCCATTTCTGGCCACATGTAGTTACTGCGCATACTTGCAGCCCTTGGACCGGTACGTTTAAGGGGCATCTACCAAATTCGACCTTGAACAATTATGCTTTGTATATTTTTTTGTTTCCCTACGTCCTCACGTTTAAGTTCACATAACGAAAATTTTATTAGAAATATGAAAGCTCCGCAACATGTAGGTAGCCAAGCGTTCCATTTTTATCCGATATTTTAGTGGTGGCAACCGAATTTCAATAAGGAATTGTACGGTCATAAGTAATTTGAGGATTCTGAGATTTTTATATAGTATTCATAAAGCTTCAAATTAGACTTCTTATCAATTAGTTTTTCCATTTAATCCATATTTAATTCTTTACAAGTGCTCAAACTTTGCTTAATATGTGTAATTACCTCATGATTCGTATTTTTTCTTAACAAAATTTGGTTAACATTTCAAAGTTTTTATTCGATGAGAACTCCAAGTTCAACATTAATCTACATGATATATTTTTTTCTTAATTCTCAATACATCCATTACCTCAAAATTCTTTGCCAAAAATATTTCGATATTTTCTCAAATCGCTGCCGATAGATTCCCCTTAACGCTAAATCACAAACAGGCGAGGGAACGACCCTAGCGCATGATGAATAATATACAGCATTATAATCTTGTTATAATATGATTTACAGCGTAATAAATAGCTCCTAAACTATCAGTGCTACGGGAAAAAGTTTCCAATCAAATTTATAGAAAATTTTATGCTCTACAATTCAGTTACCACCATTTTTAATTTATCATTGACCATTAACTAAATATTTAGTAAAAACCATATTGAAAAAAGTTTGGAGCGCTATAATTAAAAATCTATAAGATAATAACCTTTACTGTTTGAAGTGAAAATATTTATCGTGAAATAGCATGAATTGGTGTTGAAAAAGTACAATTTTTTGAACTAAAGTCGTGATTTTTGAAGTAATTACTGGATGAACCAGCGAAATTTTTGTTCTAATCTGCTTTATTAAAGGTAAGCTTTCAAACAAATCTAAAATTAACATAAAATTCCGAGGGTCGCGAAGTCTACCGGAACCAAGTGTCTGCCCTGTCAAATTGTAAGAAAAAATAAAACAAGTTCTATTTTCTCAACAATTTGATTTATTGTATTTCACGATGAAAATGTTCTATGAAAATTTCGTATGAATGTCATTAATCTTGATAATTTGGGTTATGTATTAAAGTAGTGGAAAAATATGTCTTGGAATAAAACTAGAGATTGAAATGTTAATTGAGAAAATCTCAAAACATGCTTGTTTGTAGAATGTAAAACACAAAGATTACCATAACAAATACTAATGAAGCTTAGCCGTAGAATATGTAGTGGCAAAGTTAGGCATCATTAGACCGATTCCATAATGAATAACTAAAGTTCACTTTACACTAAAGTCCCCTTTAAAGTAGTTGTTGCCGTCGTTTGGTGCCATAATGAATATTTAAGTGTCCTTTCCATAAAGTATCTTTTAATTAATTTTTAAAGTGTTGGTTAGGATGGAATTCATGGATTTTGACATGAAATAGAAAGATCTGTCATATTTGGCTCGTTTTTCCGTTCCTGTCTAAATAAATGAGGTTAAGTTTTGTTAAAAGTTGTGGCGTTTGTATTATTTGCGAAAGTGATTTATTTGGAATAAAATAATAAGAAAGTTCGCTTTTTGAATTTTTCTCGAGAAGAAGAAATGAAACTGATTCAAGAAATCGGAAAATTTAAGCATCATGCAAAATATCTTCTGTATGTTCCTTGTGGTATATTATTCATTCTTTTTTTAATTTTTTGGGAAATTAAACCACAATATTTTGCAAAACTGCTGATGAAGTTAGTAATGCAGAAAAGGTACCTATGTATTACAACTAAATAGTATATTTTGCTGGAGACCGGTATTACCCTTAACGTTCGAAATTGTTTTCATGCTATTTATTACTTTTTATATTGTTCTGCTCGATTCTGTTCATTAAAAAATATCAATCTTCCTATTTTTTTGTGTAATGAATGAAGTAATATATCGATGGTATTTTTCCTAAAGGGCGAACGCGCCAAATTTGCGATTTTAAGTTTTATGTACCAGATTATAGATACGGGTTCTGCGGACATTTTGACAAAAGGTCGAACGTATGTATTAGCATAAAAATAAGGAATTTATAACAAAAAATTCAAATTTGCTTGAGGCGAACGTGCTCCAAAAGATTATCAGAAAGGGCGAATATCAAGTACTACTAAACGGCAAAAGGGCGAACGTGTATTGTTTTTGTATTGGAATTATAATCTCACTCATTTCATTCAGTAAACGACCACTTGTGAATGTGTTTTCTTTCAAAAAAGTGACAATTATGAATAAAAGAACCGGAAGAATATTGAATTTAGCCCGCGATGTGGATAAAAACAAAATCAATATATTAAGCGACATAAAATTGCCAGTCAAAATACCAAAAGTAGCTGAGAATTTAGAGGTTGAAGATGGTCTAAGTTCCTGTGAAATTCTCACAACAAGTCCAATTCCAGAGCTTCAAAATGAACAGCATAGTAGGCCACCCCAGATCATTTCAAGTGCAGCACATCTTTTATTGATGACACACCCTTATTAAAAATTTGTCTAACTGAAAATAAAACCAGAAGAAATTCCTCTGCAAATAAAAAAAATGGTGATAATACACCCCAGAGAGCTTACAAAATTAAACTGCCAATAGCTGCAAAAAAAATATATGGGTTTACGAAAACTATGGACAAATGGAACTATACCAGCAAATAAACACCCAGAGTACTTTTCTATGGCTTTTAAACCAAACGTAGTGGATAGGTTGATGGAAACAGACGAAGAGAATGAAGATATACAGTGTGCGTAAGTTGCTTCCGAACCTTACACCTTACACAAGTACGACAGAGAAACAGCTGAATGAGAGAGAAAGATAATTATACGCGGTTATCGAATGGTCATCGACGCGTGTATTTAATTCCAGTTAGGGTGTGGTTCTATTTCCGATAGTGAACGAATGCTCATTGCCCTACTATTTCAACCGCTATTGCCAGAAGCGCAGATTAATTTGTAGGTACAAATGATATTTTTCTCTCGTTTTCGTTGACTTTTTTTCGAAGTCATGCACAATAGCTAAACAAAACACTTTCACTTGGCAACACTGTGTTTTACAGATAGAATTCACATTTAAACTGCTATTCCTAAGTCTTTTCGCTACAAACGTTGATCACGTTGGAAGCGCATGCCATTGTATTTGAAAATAAAACATTGACAATTATGCCTTCATTAACATACTTAATCTGCGAAAAAGTGCAAATTGTAAGATGGTATTTTGGAGGTCATTCGGCTAATGAAATCGTTAATTATTTGTTTATTGTGGCATTTGAAAATCGCCCAATTCCTTCAAATTCAACAATTGTGAAAATAATTAGTAATTTCGAGAAATATGGATGTGTTTCGTACTGTAGAAAATGCCAAGCTTCGGAAGATCCAATCGAACGCCCAATTAACGATGAAAGGCAGACTAGAGAATTGAATGTTTGTTTAGCAGTTGAAACAGGACAACCATCTTCTTCAAGACAAATTGCTGAAGAGGTCGACATGGATAAGAGAACTGTACAGAATATTTTAAAACGGAACGGGTACCATTGTTACAAGGTTCAGACAACGCAGGAAATATTTACCGAGGACAATATCAGACGAATGGATTTCTGTGAGGAGATGATGGAAAGTCAAAATGCTGACGAAAACTTTTTAAAAAATATTTTATTTACGGATGAATCAACTTTTTCACTACATCAAAAACACAATCCATCCGTCACAAGATATTGGTCTCGGGAAAATAAACATCTAACCATTCCAATCCGAACGCAGTATCCGCAGAAGCTAAATGTTTGGACGGGTATTCTAGGTGACCACATTATAGGTCCTTTTTTCATTGAGGGGAACTTAAATTCCGCCAAATATTTAGACTTATTACAAAATCAAGTAATTCCTGCAGTTCTCCTTATACCCGATGTTGATCTCAACAGAATTTGGTTCCAACAAGATGGTTGTCCAGCCCATAATTCAAGGATAGTAATGGATTTTTTAAATTTTACATTCCCCGAAAAAATTATTAGTACTAATGGTACAATTAAATGGGCTCCAAGATCACCTGAACTAGCTCCAAATGATTTTTTTCTTTGGGGATTTTTAAAAAGTACCATTTACCAGCATGCATTTGAAAGAGCTAATAATTTAAATGAATTGAGGGTGAAAATACAGAACGTTTGTGCCAGCATTACGCCAAATAATCTTAGAGATATGAGATCAAATCTTTATCACAGATTTGGCTATTGTCTGGCACAGCAAGGTGGTTTATTTGAGCACTTAATTCATTAAAATTATGTTTACCTTTAGAATAAATTTTTATTTTTATTTTTTCAGGAAGTTTATATTTTACGTTTAGAATAGGTGTAGAGGTACCTTATTTTATTTTTTCAATTTAATTCATTAATGGAAGAGATTTTTAGTTTATTAATTGTGGTTCTCTCAAGAAATGCTGTTTTATTTTCAAGTTACAATGGCTAAAATAATATCCTATTGTAGTTAGAAATTGTCAACTTGGTCTAAAATGATCATGTTGACAAAAATGAATTTTAAGATTTACAGGTTACGTAATAACGATTGTATTTTTATATTTCTTTAACGTCCTCACTCCTTACGTCTTGGGAGCATACTGAATTACCATTTACCACCACCAACTAATTAAAATAGGAGGGCAATGAGCAGTCGGGCACTCTCGGGAATAAGCTTACGCCCCCTAAGATGAAACAAAGTGATGATTGTGCACATCAATTATTCTTCCTCTCTCTTTCATATATCCTTGTCGTACTTGTGTAATTCGTACCTAGGTTCCAAAGCAGATTTCCCATGCTGTAGACGAGTAGAAAATCTCAGTTTTTTATGTTTGTTTGGAAAATATCATTTTTTTAAAATATTTCGAGTTTTTATTTTATCCAATTTTTTTAACATTTTTACAAGCATTATTATTAATTCCACCGTGTAAAACTATTTAAGCGAGTAAAGTTTATGTTTTAGCAAAAGGGCTAATGTAGGGCGAATGGTCATTTCTGCACAAAGCTTATCTGGAAAAAGGGCGAATATCCACAAAAAATCGTTTTTTTGATTAACTACTCAAAAAATTTAGTATTTTTTTGTCATTTTAAGGTTAGTAATGAACATTTGCTAAACTGCTAAACTCAACACTTATTAGTTGGCTCTTAGAATCATACCGGAACAGTTTTTCTTCGTTTTCTCAAAACATCAAAATGGCGCATTCGCCCTTTAGGAAAACACCATCGATATTATTTAGGACCACTTTAATGTATGTAGGGCTAAGACGTAGTTTACTTACCGACGTGTTAGACTTAGAAACCAGTAAACACAACCTACCGACCTGACAACCCATGCTGTAAACAAACAAAAAAGATCGATCGCGCAAAATAGTATATTAAGTATCAAGAACGGTAAGGGTTGTTTACCGGTCGACAGCAATGTTTGGAGGCTGAGCGTAGCGAAGCCTCCAATTTTGCTGGAGATCGGTATTACCCTTAAGGCTCTTTCTCATTAGACGTGCCAGGAACCGAATCGGCAACGGCAAGGCACATGCTCGGCGCGAGCAAGATTTTTTGAGGCAATTCACACTGCAATAGGCTTGCCGTGGGTTCGTAGTTTTCAGCTTTGTGAAAAGTGATGTTCCCCACTTCTACGTTAATAAAAATTGCTCTGATGTTAGATGAAGAAGAACTTGAAATGAACAATTCAAGAAAGAGTGTTCCATAATGTGTTTTTATACATACTGTCAGCGTATCTTTTATTAGAGAAATCATAAATAGCTTCATTTTCTCTAACATATTCGATAACGATTTCATCTTCTTCCAATGAAAAAATGTCCTTCTGACGAGACGACATGCTGACCACTAAACTTCTAAAATCCTAGGAACGCAAATACTACCAAGCCGGTAAAGTGAGAAGTACCCCGCGGGCAAAGGCCGTCGCTTGCCGAGACGTTGCCGGCATAATGTGAATTAACCACACAAAATCCATATGATCAATGAAAAAGATATTTTGCCGATTCGGTGCCTTGCCTGTGCCGAGCACGTGGCTTGCACAAAAGTGAGAATTGGCCTTGTTCGAAATGCTTATATCATTTTTTGCGCGATCGTATTGAAATATTCGAATTTCGAATACAATAATTTAAATTTCTTCGAAATGAACGATATGTCAAAAGTGACATTTATACTTCTCCATCAGTTTGAAATATAATTTGCATTTTGGTGAATAGTTTTCATGCTATTTATTACTTTTTATATTGTTCTGTTCGATTCTGTTCATTAAAAAATATCAATCTTCTTATTTTTTTTTGTTTCTTTTGTATAATGAATGAAGTAATATATTATTTAGGACCACTTAAATGTATGAAGAGCTAGGACGTAGTTTACTTACCGACGTCTGAACGGTAAGTAAATCACTTACCGACGTGCTAGACTTAGAAACCAGTAAACACAACCTACCGACCTGACAACCCATGCTGTAAACAAACAAAAGATCGATCGCGCAAAAACACATTTTTTGTATGTATTTTATTTATGGTAGGATAAAAGCTTATATATAATGAAAATTAAATGAGGGTTTTACTAAATTCTATTTATTGGTCATTGTATACAACACAAATCTATGGATTTTACAACTTACTCATTAGTAGGTATAATAAAGCGATTTGCTCTTCTATTTCATTCAGAAGATGCAAAACAGTTTGTTTTTCAAGTGGAAACGTTGGTAAAAGTCGAGCATATCATATTTTTCGAAACAGTCTGTTCTTTCCCTATACACTTTTGGTCTTCTAATATAAATAAATTTTTCATCAGACGAACTTGAACTAGAAGTAGGGGTTTGAAAATTATTCATATTATATGATCAACGACTAAACTAATACAAAATTAGCAAACGTAGCTGTTGGCAAATCACAAATATAAAAATTTTGAGGTTATATTGTAGTTAAATGACATTTTAGAGAGATAAAGTTGAGAAATCGACACTTTAACTTTAAAGAATACTTTGAGTTTGAAGCATAGGTACTTTAAATTGGTTATGAAATTAATAATATTTATTAAAGTATCCTTTAAACTTAAAGTATTCTTTATGTTTCTTTATGAAATCGGCCGTTATTCTGCCAAATTTTGCGACGTCTCCTTCTCCTCTGTTTTAATGTTAGTATTCGCTTAGTGAAAATACTCCTCCAGATATTATCGAAAGGGCTCGAGCTGCGACCGAATATTTTTGTTACTTGAGGTTTCAATACACAATTGTTCAAATTTTACAATCAATTATACATTCAACTGATTATTCTATTCATTTTTATATTGTTGATAATAAATACATCAATCAGCCACAGTCAAAGCATCAGTTATCAGTTGAACTAAATATTGTTCAATAAATTGGGCTAGTCTAAAATGGTTTAAAAACAGTTGGCCAATATTTCACATAAGAAATCCATTCCAGAAATTGTTCCAAAAATTAAACTAAATATTGCACAAGAAATTGTCTAATCCAAAATGACCTTTTTCTACGACTGCTATGGAAAATAGTTCTTTTCCCACAATTTACGAAACTACAAAGTATCACTTTGCCTAAACCGTGGGAAATATTTTTTCCCACGCCACTAACACTGTCATCTTTAAATACCTGCTTAGTTGTCACAAAAATGTCAGATTATACTAGAAGTTTTTAAATTGTAAAAGGTAGTTTCAATCGTGCTTTGATTAAAATCCCAATTTCTAATAAAAATATTTGTTTAACAAGACATTAAAGTACCTACTTATTTATAATATAAATAATATGGATACTGACAATGGTGACGATTTTAATAATACTCCGCCAGAGATATTGGAAAAAGCGGCAAAAGTAACTTTGGACCAATAACTTCAAACCATATAAAATCACCGGGACCAGACGGGATTTATCCTATCCTACTCCAAAAAGGAGGAAATACACTGCACAATAGGGTAAGTGAACTGCTCAGAGCCAGCCTAGCTCTGGGGCATATTCCAAGAACCTGGCAACGCATCAGAGCTACATTTATACCAAAACCTGGAAAATCTGGACAGGACACGGCTAAAGCTCTCTGAGACCAATCAGTCTAATGTCATTTTTGCTAAAGACTCTTGAGAAACTTCTCGACAGACATATTAGAGATGGTATAATGGCTACAAGACCAATACACCGAGATCAATATGCATACAGAGAGGGAAAATCAACCGAAACAGCATTACATCAACTCATAAAAAGGGCTGAATACGTGCTGGAAAACAAAGAGGTGCTGCTGGCAGCCTTTCTTGATATAGAAGGAGCTTTTGACAACACCTCCTATGAATCTATAGCTAAGGCGACGAGGAATTTAGGGATCGATGCCACGAGCTGCAGGTGGATAGACTGCATGCTCAGAAGCAGGCTCATAGAATCAACTCTGATGGGGGAAACAATGGCCGTATGTGCAACCATGCAGGGGCTGTCCGCAGGGGAGAGTACTATCCCCGCTGCTGTGGAACCTGGTCATGGACGAGCTCATCAGAACCCTACACAGAGGAGGATTCAACACCATAGGATATGCAGACGACCTGGTAATTCTATCCCAAGGTAAATACAACAGTACAACCAGAGACAGACTCCAGATGGCTTTAAATGTAGTAACAGGCTGGACTGTAAAAGAAGGGCTACGTATTAGCCCTTCGAAAACACAGATAATTGCGTTCACCAGAAGAAGGAAAATGGAAGGACTTGGCCCTCTGACGCTTCAAGGTGAACCAATACGACTGTCGGATGAAGTAAAATATCTTGGGGTTATCCTAGACCCAGGCTTAACTTGGAACCGACACCTCCAGCACGTGATCAAGAAAGCGGAGGTGACCTTCATGGTTGCCAGACGCACTTACGGCATTAAATGGGGAATAAGACCCAGCATGGTACACTGGCTATACAAAATGGTTGTCATTCCCAGGATCACATATGCATCTTTGGTATGGTGGCCAAAGACCAGACAATCGTCTGCTATGCTAAAACTAAGCAAGGTGCAAAGACTTGCATGCACTGGCATTACAGGGGCAATGAGGACTACTCCTACAGCGGCGCTGGAAACAATGCTAGACCTTCCTCCACTACATTATGTCATAATGTGTGAAGCAAGGGCAGCACTAACCCGACTGGAAAAAGCACTAGACCATGATGTGGCACATGGGAGAGGAGACACAGAGATAAGGCAGGTGGGTGATGACATTTTCAAAATGCCAACAGACCAAATGACTACCAAATATATCTTTCGCAAGAACTTCGAGATTGTCATCAAAGATCGAAAGGAGCTTGAGGAAAAGAACGCACCACCACTTAGTAGAGCGAATGAACTGATCTGGTATTCAGACGGATCTACTTATTTATAATATAAATAATATGGATACTGACAATGGTGACGATTTTAATAATACTCCGCCAGAGATATTGGAAAAAGCGGCAAAAGTAACTTTAGATTTGTTTCTGGAAATTTCAAGAAAAAAGTATGAATTGGCATACGATAAATTTACTGAGTGGAGAAGAAATACAAAAATAAAAGTGTACTTTTGGTATATTTTGAAGAGTTGTCAAAAAAATTGAAATACTTTACTTGTATTCTTTAAATTTGTGCAGTTGTGGAGAAAGTATGATGCGCAACATGTGGGGAAAGTACTTTTCTCACTCGAGTGTTTGCGGCACTATTAGTGAGAAAAGTTGAACTTTCCCCACTTGTTGCACAATATATTATTTTATAATGCTCCTTCAAAAAATGAACTACCTACTTTTCGTCCTTGTGACAACGTGCGTGTTTATTCAAATTGGCTTTATCACTAAAAAATTTCAAACAAACTTCACATTTGTATGGTTTTTCCCCTGTATGACAACGCATATGTCTACTCAAATTTGTACACTGTGTGAAAGATTTTAAGCAAAGTTTACATTCGTATGGTTTTTCCCCGGTGTGGGAACGCATGTGCTTCACTAATTGACTGTTTTCGGTAAATGGCTTAAAGCAAACTTCACATTTGTATGGTTTTTCCCCTGTATGACAACGCATATGTCTAGTCAAATTGGCACACTGCGTAAAAGATTTCAAACAAACTTTACATTTGTATGGTTTTTCGCCTGTATGGAAACGCATGTGCGTAACTAATTGACTTTTTTCCGTGAATAATTTGAAGCAAATTTCACATTTGAACGGTTTTTCACCTGTGTGACAACGCAAGTGACTTTTCAGAGTGTTTTTTACACTGAAGGAATTACCACAAACGTCGCATTTGAACGGTTTCTCGCCCGTATGAGAACGCAAATGGTTATTTAATGCGTTCTTTACACTAAAGGACTTGGAACAAATTTCGCATTCGAATGGTTTTTCACCGGTGTGACAACGCATATGTCTGTTCAAGTTTTCACCCTTCGCAAAGGTTTTTAAGCAAACTTCACATTCGTATGGTCTTTCTCCTGTATGGGAACGCATATGCTTAGTTAAAATTCCTTTTATTCTAAATGCTTTCGAACAAATTTCGCATTTGAATGGCTTTTCACCAGTGTGGTAGCGCATGTGTATATTTAACTGACTTTTATGTGAAAAACATTTCAAACAAATGTCACACATAAAAGGCTTTTCACTAGTATGACAAAGGGAGTTTGTATTAAAAGAATCTTTATGTGAAAAAGAAAAAGACTTTTCATCATCATCGCAGCACTCATAAGTATTTTTAGAACACATTTCACAATAATCAACCGAATTATTTTCATTATTAGAACAGTTACATGTTTGGTTGCTTACAACATTTCCATCAAAACTCAGTTCAAAATTATCAAACTGATAGGTATCCTCCAACTCTTTTTTTATTTCACGTTCAACAGTTTCAACTTCCTCCTTTACAACTACGTTAAACTCATTAGGGATTATTGTATTATAATTAATTGTAGTTTTAGCATTATCGATTTCTTTTTGGTTCATTTTGGTCTTAAATAATTTCTTCCCTCTGAAATGGTGATTGATTGAAAAGTGACAAAAAAAGTCTACTTGTTTAGTGAACATTTTTCCACAAACTTCACATATAATAATCCCTCCTAAAGAACTTGCTTGCTTCATATTTTCTGTAAGAAATTCATATAATAATTAAATTTCGTTCACCCAATCTCAGAACTAGGATAGAGGCTGTTTTACTTAGTTATATGTTCAAGCCCATTATTTGCTCATTTAACTGGATTGAATTTACTCTGTGCATGAGTCAGAAATATTATACTGAATAATTAACAACAATTACCTATTACCAGTTTTTATTTACAAAAATTTCACTCACCCTTCAATTTTTTCAGCTTCTTTTTTGTGCGTTTTAGTCGTTCATTATTATCATCAGTTTTCAACTCTTTTTTAACTAAAACATCACAGTGTTCAAAATTTGGAGCAGAGTTAAACTGTTGGTTAACTGGACTTGAAATATTTCCAGGGTTCAGCTCAAATACTTCTTGCTTAATGTCAATATTCCATAATAACTTCTTTTCTTCCTAGAAACAATTTGTTTTATAAATCTAGGTATATACTCAACTTACCTACTATGTGGAAACATATATGGAACTTTGTATTGTGTGTGTGTGTGTGTAAAAATGCTTTCCATTTAAACTCAATCTGCACTTATGGAAATAATAGTCCAGCAATGTATAGACACATAATAATTATAACTATTATTAAGTGATTCAGAATTAGTATTTACATCACATTCATCAGTAGGTAACACATTTAGAAATGCATTTGGACTGGGTGCTGCCACAGGTATCAATCTAAAATAAATATATTTCCAATTTTAAAACTGTACATGTAAAATATCTTTATTGGTTAATTGATTTTAACCCATTGTCTCTTACTTTTTAGGCACTGCATTAAATTTTAAGAAACGCTGACCACTCAAGTTAGTATAAATATCTTTAGACTCAAAATGGTCTGAACAAACAAATGTATATTTAGATTCAAGCAGATCTCCTTTTGTTAAGTTTAAATGTTCTATCCACGCTGCTCGTATGGAATATTTCTTTGGAAAACTAAAAAATTAACAAGGTGTAGTGCAAATTATTTATGCTAGTTTCTCATGACATAATGTCCAACTTACCTATGAAATGACCGTGCTATCCTTTCACTCCGTGTTTTTTTACAAACTAAACATTTTCGAACCATTTCCATACAGAAAACTAAAGCACAAAATATTCAACAACAACAACCAACACAAAAATTGACACTGGTCTCAGGGCAGGGCGTCTGTCATTAGTGTCAACTTGTCAGTTGATGAACATGACCGCTAGACATGACAAAATGATAAAAATCACTCGAGGCTCCTCAACTGCGCATGCTCAAAACTTTCAGTGAAAATTTTGGGATGGTTGGATCGGCATCTAAAAATGGAAGCTGTAGACTCCCATATATGGGGAACTAACCAAAATCTAAGTAAATGAAAAGAAAATCATTGTTTCAAAACATTTTATTGAAAAAAAAGAATAAACACAATTTGACAAAATTGTTTGGAGCGTGCGCATCGCTTCGGATCGGTGTGTGGCGGTCGAGACACAGAAATCGATATGGATTAACAAAAATGTGTTAGGGCCATTCGCACCGATTATCCTCCGTATAATTTAAGTGGAAATTCGTTCGCGCCGTACCTCCCTTAACTAAGTGGTAGGTTCCATTTGACAACGCCGCAATTCTTAAAATATTTTTTTGAAAAAGAAGATCTTGTCTGGAATTAACCAATTAACGGCAGTCGTTTGATCTATGCGTTTCATATTATAATAGTTGGTGTCATCTTTGGTTTTGACGTTTTGATAAGTATTTTTTCTTCCGAGTCATTTCAGTAGTTTAAAAATGAGCGGAGAAAAGCGATCTCGTGGAATAAATTTCACAACATGTGAAAAATCATTATTTTTGTCTCCATGCTCAAAAATTAAATCCTCCGGCTATACTGAAGTCTTCTTCTTCTTCTCTATTTTTGGCTTCCACCTAAACAGTATTTGGCCAGCGCTGGTT
>CAJUYH010003709.1:30877-52312 GCA_910591685.1 Galerucella tenella | reverse complement strand
CTGTGAACTATTGCGGTAACCTTCAAATTAATTAATGTAAAGAGATTTTATCAAATATTCATACTGTTTATGAACAACTGAAATATTTGGCAACATTGTTATGATGGAGGTCGCAAAACGCGTACTGACATATACATGAGTAGATAGTTTTTTTTAGGTAAGCCTAAAGTCTACACGAAAATTATATTTCACGACCCTGCAGCAGCAGCAGAAGAGTCAGACGGGAAGCATCACTAGAGGGCATATCATTCTTTCGCTATGAATTTGAATGAGGAGGATATTACAGTAAGACATCGCTGTCAGGAGAATCTTAACGTGTGTAACTGAAATTGGATTTTTACGTGATTTATGATACAAATACGTGTATGCATGTCAACGGTGAGAAGACCATTAAAATAAAATACTTCACACTATAACTTTTATAACTGTAGGACGCGACGATGAGATATTACAGGGTGTTCATGAACCGAAGTAACAAAATCAAGTACCTCAATGCAAATCATATTTAATATGAATAATTGAGATACGGAACATCCTTAAAATATCAACGTGAACCGTGTTCAAAATTGCATATGAAAATTATTCAGACTAACAAATTATAGACAATAAGAGAATCATTCTAAATCATCAATTTGGCTTTATAAAACAACATTCAACAATAGATGAAGTCAATAAAATTGAAGATATTATTGAAAATTAGAATATGGAAAAGCTTGTTTTGCATTCTACCCCAATTTGGCACAGAATTTTGGTGAGGTGTGGGATGAAGGATCAACTCCTGAAGTAGGCAAGTTTATATTAACGACCCTTTCACAATATGTCGTTGACTACGCATCTGACCTTAAGGATTAAGTAATTAGGTAGTTTATAAATTAAATTTTCATCCATTAAGTGAAATTGAGCAGACTGTTGGAACATACAGGGTGCCCACTGTATACGCTTTGATTTATTAGGTACATCTAATTGACAAATGATATCAAAAAATGTCTCAAAATTTTCACATTATATTGGCATTTGATAAACACATTCTGCTTATTGGTGCAATAAGCCAATAAGCCTGCAAACATATGTTGATAAATTTGATATCTTTATTGAGAGAAACTCCTGATTTATTGCATATTTGTTTCTTCGTAATAAGAGGCCGTTTAAATGTTGCAGTAGACACTTCAAATAAAAAAACAAATTTATCGATTTTCTATTTTATACTATTTCCTTGGTACTAAGTGGCTGTTATAAAAACCATCATAGAGACAACAATTTTGTAAACTCTATTCTGGTTAGTGAGCATTTTCCCTTTTATTCTTTTTCTATACAGTTTTATATTGTTCTCGGTTCTCGGTGCAAACTAGGTGAAAATGTTTTCCATTATTTAATTTTGCTCCTTTGTTATTCAATTTTTGTCTATTTCTATATAAAGCTCCTTGAATTTGGAAAGAAATAAGGCGAATAAATAAACTACGGAGATAACTTTCAACATGAATTGGACAAGCTGAAAAAAGGTGGGTAGATTTTTTTCAGAATTTGTCTCATCATCCTTATGGTGTTAAAATAAATCAAATAGTAGACCATACTCAATAAATATTTAAGTTCCATTGAGTTTATATAATAATTTAATACCGAAAACCTAACTTTTTCTCGTGAGAGCAATATTAGCAAGCTTTGTATTTAATATAATAAAACAAACTCCAGCTGGCTTTGTGCGTTGTCAATTCGTAGTCTCAATTGAGGTTCATTTCATTCTCGAACAACTTCCTTCGATAGACTACCGCGATATATCTTGAAACGGAAAGCAATAATTTAGTGACATGGCAAATCTCTCTTCGGAGCCACGTTGTGACAACAAAGACCAAAAACTGGAAGTGACGTGGCGTAATTCACTGTGAAAAAGCTATGGATAAGTAGAGTTTCAATTAAATATCTGTTGAAGTTATGTCAATACTAAAAATGAATGTAATTAAGTTTATATAAAAGCATACATAGGATTGAATAAAAGACAATTTTCTCTGGAAAGCGCTCAACAATAATTAGTAAAAGCTATTTGCAATGAAGTAATTAGAACTAAGACTGATGAAAAACTCTTTTGGGTTCCGGAACCCATTTGCATCAATGTAATATGATAAAGGCAACAGAAAAAAAAAGATCTGATTATTGGAAAGATCTATTAGTCCTAAGACAATCAAAGTTATTTATGGGATACCAAATGCCAGATAGAAGAGACCTACCAAGCAGCTCAAACTAGTGGAGGAAGAAAGATGCAGATTCTCGTAATAATGCAAAAAAAGTTGATTAACGTTTTCGGATTTCCTGAAATATGTGCAAAAAATAATTTTAAGGGAGCTACTTGTTTGAGTATTCCGTCAAGAGCTGGAGATAAAAGAAAGGGATGCAGACAAACTGGGACATGATGCCACAAGATGGTATGATGAAAAAGTATAACTTTTCTAAGAAATTTGGTACGGAATTAAGCAACAAGATGGAATGGGATCGAAATACCATTACCAGACTTGGGAATAATGCCATTCAATGGTACACAGACGGCTCAAAAGCGATAGAAGAAACTGGGATAGGAGTGTTCGGGCCAGGAACCAAATCACTCTGAAAACTTGGAAAAACCTTTCAATCTTTTAAGCGGAAATCCTCGCCATTAGGAAGTGCACCCAGTTCATTATTGATAAAGGATACAGAAGACAAATTTCGGATAGTCAAGCAGCCATTAAAGCACTGAGCTCTTGTGTAATCAGTTCCCAAATGGTGTGGGAATGCCTAGACAAACTCAATGAACTAGGCGGGAACAATATAGTCTCCTTACTATGGATTCCAGGATACATTGGAATAGGAGGAAATGAAATAGCAGATGAACTAGCGAAAAGGGGTAGTGAAATACCTTTCTGGGGGCCTGAACCCTATTACGGAATCAGCCCCAATGTAATATTGAAGGAATAGGTAGAGCCGAGAGAAAGAGAAGATCTGACCATTGGAAATATCAAGTAGGGCTTATACAATCAAAGACTCTGCTGGGTGACTACAAGCCGTTGAGTTTAAATGAATGCATAAGTCACAGTGCTAAGAGTTTTAATAGGGATTCTAGTGAGACATTGTCGCCTGAATGGGCACCTGAAAAAGCTCAAAATAGTGGAGGAAGAAGAATGCAGATTTTGTGACATGGAAGGAGAAACCTCCATCCACATACTTTCCAACTGCACACCACTTCAGAATCTTAGAGCACAGCACCTGGGAGATTACTGGATAGGCGGAATATTTACCCAAGTTGAAGCCTGCAGACTTCCTAAAATTCCTCCGGGAAATAGGACTAAAGGAGCTACTAGTTTCTGAGACTCTCCTCAGAAACTGAGTAGAAGTAAGGGGGCACAATAGATCTTTTAGTTCTCAGAAGGGATGCAATTGATTCTTAATGTCCAAGTGGAACCCAGTATAAAAGATGTAGCTAGAAAATAGATTTTAAATAGAGCACAACTGGCAACGTTGAACTGAGATGCTCCTGTTTTTTGTGCTTTCACGCCTTAACTACTCTACCAATCATCATATAATTTCATTCACAAAGTTGATAAACTTCTCGATAGGTAATGAAGTAGAAAACGAAGAAAACTGCCTGTACCGCTACAGCTGGTGACACTTACTTTTAGCTGAGAAATATATGGGAACTCATTTTGCAATAAAATTGTCGATGCCCTCGGTAGATGTATAAATATGAAATTATAATTTTAAAAGTTCAATATTATTCTCGTTTATTAACCCATCTTGTTAAAATGACAACTCAGCATTCTCCATAGTCGTATTAGTCATTTTATAACCAAAGTTGAGTTTGTGAAAAAGCAAATTTGACTCATATATCAAGCGATCTATTATTTTTTTTCCAATGTCCCATCCATCCACCCATTGGTAACTCTTCAACAGTTCCACTTCCAAGATTTTTATTTGGGAATAATGCATGAAGCGTACGTATAATTTTCTCATTAAAAAGCACGAGAGGGTGAAGTGGTGAAACGGGCCGATAAAAACATTTTTGAAACGAAAATCTCCCGACGTTACTAATTTGGCTTCCGAACATTATTTTTGTTGAGACTGCCCTTCGAGGCTCCCCGGAATCATTAGTGTCGCCCTACATTAAGGACTTGCTTCCTCAATTTGCCAAACAACCATTTTGCTTTTAGAGATACGTCCTGCGATTTTGTGTTTCGTAAAACTCATAATGTAAACCCTAATGTCGTTACTAAAAGATAATAGAAAATATGAAAAAAATAAAATTAGATTACTTTTCAAGAAATACAGTAAAGCTTCTTAATATCAGCTGAGAGGAATTTTGTTATTGTCCTTTATTGGGAGGGGTTAACAATTCTCTTATGGAGGAAATTCGATTGATGCCTTGCAAATTGAAGTTATGAACGATTCCTTCCTTCAAATTTTTTGCAATAAGAATTCTCACACATAGATAAGCATAAAAGACTGTCACCTGCTATAATATTCATTAAACAAAATTAAAAAATACAATTAGGTGCATAGATGATGTGAAAAATTTAATATTGACGTCTGCTTCATATTCTTTAGTTTATTCCAGAAAATTTATGCTCACAATTTATCAAAATCTCTCATATTTACAAAAAGCATTTTTCTAGATCACTTAAATTATCAGCTACACAAGTACTAAGGCTGTACATTTTTGATGCTTGTTGCTCGTCACTCATCTCTTCAACATCAGATTGTCCACCTCTCTAACCTCCCAAGTCCCATCCTATGTTCAGGGACTCCCTGTTTAATTCAACCTCTTATAACAAATATTACCTTTTAAATCAAATTTCCATAATAAATTATTTATAAATATCCAACCCCTGAACAATCCTAAGATTTATTAATACTTGATTTGAATCAAGTAATGATAGCGTGTGACCAAACAGATGCCTGACAAATTCACATTTTTTTCTTGGTTTGTAATTGATACGTGGATAATATTCTAGATAATAGATGTGTTTATTAGCTAATGTGTTCATACTTTATAACTGAATTATCTTTTCAGTGGGATAATTATCATACTCCAAGCCAATACCTTTCAATACTACTTCAATTGGATCACAGATACACTGAGAAAATTATTTGATCTTTCAAATATATGTTGTAACTTAACTATATGATCGAGTATAGTCTCTTCGTCTATTATCTATTTGGTTTCAATGAGTCCTAAAAGATCTATTGTGCCCACTTACTTCTACTCAGTTTCTAAGGAGAGTCTCAGAAACTAGTAGCTCCCTTAGTCCCATTTCCTGGAGGAATTTTAAGATGTCTGCAGGCATCAACTTGGGTATATGTTCCTCTTCTATCCAGTAATCTCACAGGTGTTGCGTTCTAAGATTCTGAAGTGCTGAGCAGTTGGAAAGTATATGGATGGAGCTTTCTTCTTCCATGCCATAAAATCTGC
The DNA here is from genome assembly GCA_910591685.1 of Galerucella tenella. Lineage (NCBI taxonomy): Eukaryota > Metazoa > Arthropoda > Insecta > Coleoptera > Chrysomelidae > Galerucella > Galerucella tenella. The sequence goes on along the minus strand of CAJUYH010003709.1, from coordinate 46,881 downwards.
ATTCTTCTTCCTTCGCTATTTTGAGCTTTTAAAGGTGCCCATTCAAGCGACAATGTCCCGTTTGGATCCCTGTTGAAATTCTTAGCGCAGTTTAACTTTGACTTATGCATTCATTTGATCTCAACAGGTTGTAGTCACCCAGAAGAGTCTTTGATTGTATAAGCCCTACTTGATCTTTCCAATGATCAGATCTTCTTTTTTTCTCGGCTCTAATATTACATTGAAGCTGATTCCGCAATAGGGTTCAGGCCCCCAAAAAGGTATTTCATTTATTTATTTATTTATTTGCTAGTTCATCTATTCCAGTGTGTCCTGGAATCCATAGTACTATATTGCTCTCGCCTAGTTCATTGAGTTTGTCTAGGCATTTCCACACCATTTTGGAACTGATTATACAAGAGCTTAGTGCTTTAATGGCTGCTTGACTATCCGACATTATGTGTCAATTTCATTAGTCATTGAGGTATCATTATGGTATCCAACCAGAAAGAAGCTGGTCATGCTCTTCCCTATAGTTATTATTGATTTCAACCTTCTTTTTGGCATATTCTTTCATATTCGTTTCTTTTCTCTTCTAAATGCCACATTTTTTTCTTCCTGTAACATCTCGACTAGATTAGATTAGAATTGGATTGGTTTTTTGTCCTATCCCACTGCGACCTTTGCAGATCTATTGTGGTCCTCCCTATATTTAGAGCTCAATATCTAGCTTTATTCTTTTTATTAGACCTAATAGCCTGGATACCGCCTCCTTTGCGTAGCTGTCTGCCCTCGGTTTTTCTTCTCCGAATAAGTGAAACCGCACCCTTGCTAGGCCTTCGCACTCACAGAGTATGTGCTCCGCGGTTTTGTCTTCTTCCTGGCAGAACCTGCATAGGCTGTCATCTGCAAGGCCAATTGTGTGCATATGTTTCCTCAGCCTACAATGTCCGGTCAACATTCCCACCATCATCCTCGTCGTTTCTCGACTTTGACATAGTAGGTCGTGTGACAGTTTTGTCGAAGGGCTTTTAAGGAATAATTTTGCGTGTCTTTGTCCTGGGGTTTCAAACCACCAGCGCATCGCCTCCATCGCATCCATTTGTGGATGCTCTCTTTATTTAGGCATTTTGCCATTTCACAGAAAGGTTCTGGCCCTATCATGACCTCCGTTGCTCCCTGCTTGGCTAATTTATCAGCCTTTTCATTGCCTTTCATTCATTGGTGACCTGATACCTAGGCTAGGGTCACTCTATTATGCTTACCTAGTCTGTTTCGGGCATTCCGACACTCCCACACCAGATTTGATGTTATCTTATATGCCTTAAGTGCTGCTTGGCTGTCGGAGTAGATGACGATTCTTTGGTTATCGACCTCCTGTCTTATTAACTCTTCTGCACAGCATTGCACCGCCAGTACCTCTGCCTGAAAGACAGTAGCATGTTTCCCTAGGCTCAGAGAGATCGTGATCTTCTCTTGTACCCCATATTCCGGCTCCTACTCCGGAGTCTGTTTTCGAGCCATCAGTGTACCAGTTGAGATTCGCTGTTATAGGAGGACCTGCTTCCCAGTCCTTTCTCTCTGGAATGTAAACTGTATAGTCGTTTTTAAAGCTATATTGTGGGGCAATCTGATCCGTTGGCATTCCCAGTATTGGATCTGCCTTTCCCCACACCAGCCACTCACTATATCAAGCGCCCTTTGGGTGCGCTCTGATATTGTGTCTGGAAACCGTCCTCTTATCACGATAGCAATATCGTCCGCATACCACAGGCACTGAATACCTTCATCTAAAAGCCTTACTAGAAGCGTGTCTACTAGAATCGCCCACAAAAGGGGCGATGAGACGCCTCCTTGAGGACAACCCCTTTCCACCCCCGCTATGATGGTTGCTTCCCCCAGGGTGGATGTGATTATCCTATTCCCTAGATTAGCTGCAAGCCACCCGCAGATTATGGGTTCGACCCCTCTTCTTTCCATCTCGACTAAGTAAAGGCCCAAGAGGTGTGGACAATTTCAAATCGCAGTCCACCTTTTTTATGATATCAAGCTCCTAACAAAAAACGGTTCAATGGGTTACACAACAACAGGTTTGTGGTCACACTCAAACCGGTTCTACAAACAGGTAACCCAGAATTAACGTCACAGCTGGTTAACATACAAACCGGTTCATCGCCAAATTGGTTTGATAGGCTCTACTCAGTTCACACAAAAATGGTCGAAGGGTTAAAGACTGGGTTACATACAAACCATATTTAAAATAAAAGGGTCGATTGTAATCTGTTGCAAACGAGCAATAATTCCTAATAACTCTTATCCGAACTATTCATCCAAAGTACACTTTTCTTCGTTTATACATGGACAGCAACCACTCCTTCTTATATTCTTAACACCCCAAACAATCCATTAACACTAATACGAACTTAATAGACATTTTTTTTACGCACCCTCGATCAGATTAACATGCAATCAGGGTTTGTTGCTCTGTTGCTTAATTTTTTTTTTCGATTAGTGTGATGGCGAGATTTACATTCATGTTATTTATCTGTGTCTAATCATTCTTCTGGGAACGGTAAAAGGAGTTGGTAACCCAAAATAAATCCTATTTAGAGATACCAAATTAAAATACGAGTAGCAAAACATTGAATTTATTAAATTTGTGACAAAAAAGGGTGGCAAAAGGGTTTCGATACAGTTTTTTTGTTGATTATTAACGTATTAACGGATTTGGAAAAAAACTATTTCTAAAAGGTGCTGAGTGGAATTGAGTTCTTATTTATGTGCCCAAATTCAAGTAGAGATGGAAACTTGGAATTTTTAAATAAAAAAGCGACTGAAACCTCCAAATTTAATGCTTCCTTTCTTAACGACTTGGCTAGGGAAATCAGACTCAATCCTATATGAGCTGTAGCGTCTCCATTCAATAAAGATCGTATGTAATCTCCACTTCCTTCACGTATCTCCTTTTTTTACGGTCCCAAGGTCTAAGCAGTAACATGTTTTTATTTTTATTTTTTTGGAATCTCACTGTCACAATCTCAAGCTTTATTTTGTTCAATAAAATAAAAATTTTATAGTCTGTGCCAAGGAGACAAACAACTACTCCCTTGTTAGACGATCCTCAAACATTTTAGAGTTCAAATTCTACAAGAAACATGGGATTCTCGATTGTTTTTTGAGAATGACCAACGAGGAGCGTCAAGAAGAGAAAAAGAGGACTGCTGACACTGTCAATCTGGGCCGGGAGGTCTTTTCAAAAATTAATTGAAAGCAAAGCAAAGGAAAAGCAATTTCGTGAAAGATTTAAACTTGGGGAGGGTTGGTGGCCGCTCTCCTTTGATATGTCAAAATCGTAAAACCGAGCTGTGAAAGTGCTATGTTTTCCTGTTTATTTACATTCCCTAATATTTAGGGATGTTGGCGTTACGGAAGTGTTCAATCCCACTGAACTGAAAACTGGGACAAGTAGAAACCTACAGTGACGTTTTCCGATCATATTATTTTTATTTTAGTGAAAGTTTTGTATTCTTTTATTGGTTACTTTATTGAGTAGTGTCACTTTTCTTACCGGTATGCGATTTAGCTTAAACCTACACTCATATTAATAAATGATTTTCCAACAAGTACGATCTGAAAATTATATTGTGTCATAATGACAGAAAATAAGGTTTTATAAAAATTGCTAATTACTATATTCAAATGAAGTCGACAAATGCCAGGGATTGTTACTTTACGCTCCAAAGCAAAAAGAGGAGTCTTTTTAGCTCTCCAATACCACCTTTCTTTCTTTCTCTTATCCTTATGCCTTCTCAGGCGTCGGAATGGAGTTCGTCTTGAACTCATGATTTCCATTCTTTTCTGTCCCTGGCTAACGCCTTCATCTCTCCCAATGACTTTCCTTTGTTCTTTCCAATTTCTTCAATCTGGTCTATCCATTTCCTCCTGGGTCTTCCTCTTTGTCTTTTTCTTGACATTCCCATTTCCATTACATTTCTCGCTATTCTATCTTGCTTCATTCTTACTGGGTGGCCAAACCAGTTCAATTGTGTCTTTTTAATATTTGATATTATTGGGTCTTGATTAGTTATGCTTCTGATTTCTTCGTTCCTTACTTATTTGCTCTGTTATTAAGTTCTGCGTCTATTTTTCCATCTTCTGTTAAAATACTTCATAGGTAGCTATAGGCTGTTACTCTTTCTAATGTTTTGTGATTACATTTCAATTCCTCGTAATTATTTCCCTGTTTTTCATTTACTATCATTACTTTGGTTTTCTCTGTATTTATTGTCATTTTCATCTTTTCTATTTCTCTTCTAACTTAATTAGTTTCTGCATTTTATTTCTCGATTTTGATATGAGTACGATATCGTCTGCGTATAGTAGGTTACTTAGTCTGACCGGTACCATGTTCCTGTACCCTATTATCGTGTCCAGATGTCCTCCTTGTCTTTTTATTTCCTTCACTATTTTGTCCATAATAATAACAAACAGTGGGCTTAAGCTATCACCTTGTTCCATACCTTTTTTCATTGAAAACTCTTACGATCTTCGACCTCCTATCTGCACCAAATTTGATAAAATAAGCGAGCGAAAAAGATGCCTCTTAAACTCTAGAGCGTGAAGTAACTATACTCCGCATTTTCCGACTTTACCAGTTCATTTGTAGTAGTACAATGTGGCGCCCTCTACAAAATACATCAAAATAGTTACAAAATTATGATTTCTTATATCAAAAAACCCTGAAATTTTTGTGCATATACGTCAAAAAGCGTTAAAGTTATTGTAAAAAACGAAAATTAAAATTTCATGCTCAACACCCTGTATCTCTCTTAATATTAACATTTTATTAAGACTTGTTGGTTTGAATCGCAATATTTTATAGTGAAGCTTGTACTGTACTTCTATGTACAATTACTTGCGAACCACCCTATATTAGATCGAATTTTTTTTCTTCAAGACGGTCAAACTTTTTGAGATTTCTGGAAATCGAGAGTCTTGATGTTAGTGAGGTTATTTTTTGCCTGTTTATATCTACTTTAACTTCCAATTGAACTGCAGAAGCAAATTTAGCTTTAATTTGAAGCTAGAATGAATTTTTGTTTAATCTCAGGCTGTCATAAAAGTTTATGCAGCAATCTCGACGAATACGAAAAGTTTCTTGAACAAAATTACGTTTTCCTATCAGACAAGTGTATCTCGAGAATGGAACAATTTTACAGACTCTCTGGAGCAAGACACTCTGATTAAAAAATCCCGCCAAATATTCCATATTACATTTGCCACGATATTTTTTTAAGAGATCGTCACATTTGTGGTCTCTTTGACGAAATAATACGATTTTCCAAGGACCAGAACAAATTCAAAAAGCCCTAGCCGCAGTTTTCATAACAAGATGTTTGTTATTGTCTCTTTCACAAAGCTGAACGCTTAATACGCTTTTTTATTCATGTCCCTTCTTTTTCTACTCGCTTCGTTTTGAGACGGAAAAAGTTTATGGAGCAATTCCCTCAGGGTCATACAGGAACTCGTTCAGAGACGTTTCGTCAAAAGTGGGTGGAAATCTTGCGGTTTTCTCCACAAATACAGCGTCTTAATAACCGAGACAATCATAATAAAACTTCTAAAGATTTCTGCACAATAAAAAATTATTCAAAAACTGGGTGCAAAGAGCATTTTTCATTTCACACAATCTACACTTTCCTTGCTACACTAGCTGGAGCTTCTTGAGCTGACCTTTAACACAACCGTGTCAAAACTTTCACTCTGACTCAGGCGATAATTTATTCACACGCCATTATAGTTTCCCAGAAGAACCTTTGATATTAAATGTAAATCCTTCTAGATCTAGATGTTTCCCAGAGTAATCTCTTTTCTTTTCTTTTGTGCTGCCTGATTCTTCCAACATTACATTGCCGATACTACAAAAGAACTACAGATCCTAAAATGATGCTTCAACCCCTTACTTCGCCAGCTTATCTATTATTAGGTAAGCCAGTTAAGCGACAATCCTGTATTTGCTTCCTGTATTGAATTCTTCCGGACATTTTCATACCTTTTAAAATCCAATTACCTATGGAGTTCTGGCAGCACAGATGTGTACCCACAGCCAATGTACGATCCGTGGATCTACCCCCATTCTTCCTCCGTTCGTTTTATCCAGCAGATGCCAATTCCAGGTTAGTTTACCATCTAGAATCATAACTTCTGGTTTAGACCTTGCTGCAAAGAAAAGTTTCTTAAAATGCAAATTTGTGATAGACGGATTATCTCAAGAGCAGTTTCAAAGTCAACACCCCGTACGAGAGTAAAAACTTTCTCAGATCTGAGAAAATTTGAATGGAGAAGACGAGTCATTAGTTAGTTTAATCTAGCGTATTATCACAGCTTCCTGTGTAAAAGTTTGTTTTGAATTGTTGCTAGGACATTGTGAGAGCACGAAAGCTCCAGGAAGTAGTAGTCGCAAGGAAGTTTAACTTCAGGACAAATGCTGCATTAGGGAATTATAAATGGCGAGAATAGTGACCTAAGATATTATCTACTTTTATTACTCGTGCTGTAATACTAGAATGTAAGGATAGAAGCACAAAAATAACACGGAGAAAAAGTGTTTAGACTAAAGTTAAACTTAGAAATGATTTCATTTCTGTATTTTTTCAGCTGCTCGATGGTTTCAAATAACCCGAAGTAAATAATCAATAGGCTTAATTCTGGACTGTTGGGCAGACACATCTCTGGTTCAATTACCATTCAACTACATTCTAGTACTTGGAAAATAGTGCGAAGAAGCACAATCATGTTGGAAAGTGACTGCAAAATCTGCTGTTAGTTTGTTTGCGAATGGATTTCCACTCCGGCGTCAATATGTATTATTAGACTGGATTTTCCCAATAAAGATGCTACAACAGATACCATAATAGACCAGGGCATTTAGGAAAAATGGAGGAAATTTTGGAGCACAACAGATATCGAGATAGAGTTTACTGCATTGTGTTCAGGAAGTTCCCAGAAAAGACTGGGAAAAATGTGGGTTAGCACTTTTTTGAAAAACGTCTTTCTGGGTCGGAAAATGTATTTTACATTTGCATACTTGCTTGCACCATTATGAGAACGATTGGAAAAATCGCTCAGAACTCGTTACTTGGGCATTAGATTTACCCGGGGATGGATCTGTGGGGGTGCACGGGGGTGAATTGGGGGAGGAATGGCAGCGTGCATGCCCCAAACTCGTTACTCGGAGGCTTTCGGGGATGCTGAATTTAATTATGGCATTGGATTTGAACGGGGGCACTCAGGGGCGACTCTGCCTCTGCAGGGGTATTCGGAGGGTCATTCTGGATCAGGGGTTTTCGGAGATGCCGAGTAACAAGTTCGGAGCGCTTCTCATGAACTATGCGAGGCGCCCTAAAGCGCCCCCGGTAATTCCAATGCCAAAATTGATATTTCACCTTGAAAACCACCGAGTAACTAGTTTGGAGCGATTTTCATGCACGGTGCCATTCCTTCTCCAATTCACCCCCCGCTCACCTCCACAGAGACACCCCCCCAAGTAACAATTTGAGTTTTAACTTGGTATACAGGATACCTATAAAGCTTATTTCATTTCATTTTCATAAAACTTCTTCATCTATGGGATACTTATAAAGCTGTCACAAGTAGGCTTCAAGATAAAAGGGAGAATCCTAAGACGGTTTTCAGGAGCAATTCAAAAGATCTTTTTAAAACCTACTAGCTGAATTTTGAAGCCTAGAATAACGTTTTTAGGATAACCATAAAACTTATTATTAAAACATTTATAAGAGTAACAAATCTCAGAGCTGCTTTAAGATTATGATAAAGCTGAACGATAAGAGCAAGACTAAATTTACAAATTATAAATTTGTTTGCTCTTAAAATAGTTTAAGAAAAATCTTCCATAATATTATTCGGTTTTATGGTACTCCCATCCCCAGTTTATTTCCCAAGATGTCCTGAACATAAACATATTATTAGAAGAATGTATTCGATAACATAAATGGCTGATAAAACTATTTCCAAAGGCTCATTGGTTCCGTAAATTTTCAAACGAACACTACATTTCTGATAAAACTTACTATGATGGGATATATATTTTGGCGCGCCCGGTGAAATATTGATTTTCAAGAAATGAAAATAAAAAAGTTTCCGCAGTAGCATTTTTTTACTACTATTTTTGCAAGTATTCCTATTTATTTACTTATGTTATATTATATTATATGTATGTTTACAACTAATTTACGTTACAAGGCTATTTTTGTTGCTTTCTTCAACCGAAATTTATAAAAAGTTGAAATATTTTTTATTGAAGAAATTATTGGTAGTGGCTAGTAAATCATCAGAAATCTGACGGAACTATAAATATGGTTGTTAAAACTAAGAGAATATAGGTAATAATGAATATCTATTTTAAACTATTTTATAATACTTCAGCTCTTACCACATTAGTCTAATAAATGATATACAGTGTGTTCACAGATGGGGCTGACGCGAGGAGTATTTTACTTTTGATTTAACGACAAAAAGTGATTATTCATAAAAAAAATTATTTTATGCACTCATGTCGACGTTAATTTCAGTCCATTTAGAGCAGCCTAAATGAGACATCTTTTGGTTTTTGCATAAAATTGGAATAAATATTGTATGTAACATCAGAAGTGTCACACACCACTTCATGCACTGGCTGCATACAATATTTTTTTAATTCTATGCTAAATTTCATGCAAAAACTAAAAATAGTCTCATTTTAGGTTGCTCTAAATGGACTAAAAATGGCGTCGATTTGTTTGTCCATTCCATTCGTGAAAAAAGCACCACCTTAGCACTTGTATGAATATCTATTCTTTTAATCGGAAGTGTTTGTTATTAGGATAATACACATTCCGATACCCCTAAAAGCCGCCCTCCTACCAAAAATTGTCTCGTAGTACAATTCGACTGAAGTTTCAACGGTAGGTAATACAAATATTTTTAAAAGGCATGGGACCAAGGACTATTATCCTAATATAAAAATAAGCAGAAAACTTTATAAAGAATAACTTTTGTCATAAAATCGTACAGGAAATGAATAGTCTTCTGCTTGCATAAAATAATATTCACAATAGTTATTATCTTTGAGTAATATGTATAACTCTTATAAATGATTTCATTTATTTCAAATTTGTGATTTTATAACGGTAAATTAAAATAACTCTAAAATTATAATCTGGAATACATTAGTTGGGAGCAATAGCCACTACCACAAAAAATGTCGACTCCCAACCTTCTAGCGGCAGAAGGAGTAAAAACCATTTGGCATAAATATAAACCTTCTTAAAACTATTTACTATAAAAATGCTTTCATTTTATGCTACTTTAAGGTAATTTTGACTTAGAAAAGTATGTGTTAAGTCAAGAGAACAAAAAATATTTCTTAAGACTATTTATTCCTACTGACATAACCTAAAATTTACTCTTGACGTTTTGTTTATCTTCGACGAAATTTGTTATGCCATTTAAAATAGTCCAAACCATCGAGGACATTCAAATTTGTTTGTCTGTAGCTCCTAGCAATTGGGAAGAAAACGGATTGTTATACTGGCCAAATAAAAATAATAGGTTCAAAATCGATATTCGAATTATCAGTAGGCGGATCACAAATTGTGTTTACAAACGTATTCACGACTTGTTTGGATTTAAAACTGTGTTTTAGTTTTTTATTTTCTTTCCACTTACGGTGAAAGTTACCATTTTTTTAAATTTTAATCCATTTTTCCAAAAACGTTGTCATTTTCTCATATGGTATGTTATTAGATTACTTAAAAAGTTCCTATTGGAGAGTACTTTTTAAAACCATACTGCCTCATTCACCTCTTATAATTTACTTATTTATATCAGTTTTAAGATTACAACCTTTAAGTGTTTATTATCTAGGAAACTAAGCCTACTGCACTCTTTAAAACTAACTTTTAATACTTTTATAAGGGAACTACGCAATGAATATATCCTTATTAAAACAAAATTATCTTTAGGAGAATTATAAGTGTGAACTGCCCTATCACTGCAAATTGTAGGATACTTATAGGGGAGTAATAAGATTACAATATTTTTAAGATAATATGGATTTGAGACTATACTTTAGAGTTCTTTTTAAAGCTATACTATGAAGCAATATTGCCTTCAAGTCATAAAAGTACATATTATAACCTTTTTAAAACAAGAGTGTATAATTCTGCTTTTATAAAACTCTAATAAAACATAATTAAAACTGGCTTCACTTAAAAATGTTACTTGGGGGCCGTGCACCCCCCGAGTTATTCTCATGCCCAAGTAACAAGATTTCCGGGCTATTTTTGCAAATTTCCAATCGTTCCCATAAATGTGCAAGTAATTATGCAATTGAAAAATGCATTTTCAGGCCCAGGAGGCGTTTTTCAAAAAAGTGCTAGCCCACATTTTACTGGGACCTCACCGAACACAATGCAGAAAACCGCATCTCGATATCTATTGTCCTCCAAAATTTCCTCTATTCGGGTGATTTTGTTCTATATGCCCTTAACTATAACCCTTGTTGTAAAGTGACTTTTTTAAATCAAAAGCTACTCTAATGGTGATTTTCCCTTGAATTTTACGTCCCACTATTTTTGATACTTTTAGATGCCCTGGAATAAAACAGTTTTTGATCTGAAAACCATGTTTTTCTGATTTCTTCACGAGACCGAAACCTTCTTTGCAATAAATTACATATTTCTAATCTTTTTCCCCTTGCGTTGACAGTAAACATTCATCTCAAGATATCAATCTTCTTCAATAATTCTTCGAACTGACCTAAGTGATTTCTCTAGTTCCGACAGCTTGGCTAGGCTGCAAATTATTCATAACATCTCTAACACTATCAATATTCACTTTAGCACTCGAACTTCGCTTTCCTATTCTTTTTTGTTCAATAGTCCCTTGTTTTCTTCGAGATGTTTGAAGAACGTTCCTATAGTTCCAATGTGTCAATTTTTCCAAGGAAATTCTACCACATTTTCTTAGCTCCTTAATTCTTCTTGTTATAGTAAGTTTTATTGGCTCAAATCCGGCATTACAGACTGACCAATTCACTAATTCAGCTTCTCAGCCTGAACAAACAATCTGGATAGTCATGGCTTATTGAGTAGCATTGACATTTTTACTCTTAAACGTCAAACAAATTCTCAACACCCTGCCAAATTTTGTATCCATTATTCTTGGCAAGGGCAGATAATTTTTGGTTTCTTTTGAGGTGTTCTGGATAGCTCACCTACCTAAAGATCATATTATCAGTTCAAATGTAGCTAAAACAGGTTACATTTGCAACGAATTTCAATGCATTTTTAAAGGAAAAGATAATAAGACCGGTCCTGTAATCTATACCCCATCTTATCTTGACTTCTTTGAGGATGTGTTGGGTTATTATTCCTGCCAAAAGGAAATGAATCGTCTCACAAACAAAAAAGTTATTGTGAATTAAAAAATGAATTCCTACATTTCCGGCTAGAGTTTTTCCTTTTTCAATTATTCCATATAAACTTGTTAACGTTTTTATGAAATATATTTTTATTCGTGTTTTCTCAACATTCACGTGAAACTGCAAAAAATAAGCTCGTTAGTGGCCTCGTCATCAAAATTTTTACGTCGTCAATGGGCCGATGCCTTACACAAAGTTAATGGCCCGTTGAACTAATGACAGCGGAAATCTCCTCTTTTGAGGTTATGTCCGAACGCGAAGCTCAGATGTTGCTTTTTATATTTTATCTCGGGATTTAAGGGTCTGTAAATTTTAAAATAAATCCTCGGAGTATGGTTTTCTTTTGGAATACAGATAATTAACTCTCTTTCAAAACTTAAGTCTAAGAATAATAATACACTTGACTACTCACTTTATTTACAGCTTCCAAGTCTTCATTCTGCACCGCAGTTTATTATACAGTGTGTATAAAGAAATCTTCAGAAAAATTTGAATAGCAAATACTTACTTGTGAAATGTCGTTGGGAATGATGTAAAAACATCTCCAATGGTATAAGTAGCAATTATACAGGGTGTAACAATTAAGCAAACGAATTAATTTGAAAATAAAAATATAAATTGATTGTTCACTATTGGGCTCTTTCAATATTATGTTCGCTGAATCTAATTGAACATGAAACCTCTCTTCCCAAGCAGGTTTGCAATTACCTGACTTTAATCTACTTGTATGTTCATTAATTCTGATTTTTAATGGTTAAGATGTTCCATCTAAATCAAATTTGTTGCTTTCACATCAGGATATTTGATTTATGTAGTTTTCCATGCTTTGTTCGCCATTTTTGGTTTAGTTCTCGTCGGAATAGATCTCAAATTGAATTAATAACCCTATTTTCTCAATTTTTCCCTCTACCCTACTCCTATTTGGGGGCCAAAAAGATATAGTTTCTTTTCAATTAGTTTCCAACACATTCAGTTAAAAGGAATATTTTGACTGCATCGTGAGCAAGTATAATTTTGTATAAGATTCTATTTGCATGCAATGTAGAACCACTTTTATACTAATAGATGTGAAGGGATTCTGTGTCACCATGTAGAAACTACTAGAAATAGACATATAATGTGTCATATAAACCAAAATATATGGGGTGTCCTAGTTGTGTCCTACCTAATGGCGTCAATTTGATGAAAAAAGGAAAAAACCCGTCAAAAATCATATAAACTATATGACGATGTTATAAATCCCTCTCCCTATGGTCTCCCCTCCCAATTCTTTTAATATAACACCCTATAGATTATTTCATTTTATTCTCCTCTACAAAAGGATTACACTTTGTATATTGAAATAAAGAAGATATTGGAAAATCGCCCTATATTGGAGCAGCTTACTGAAATTCAAGGCTTGTCTAACAAAAAAATAAGTTATGATGCCTCAACTACTTTTTAATCTCCTTTAATTTTCGTGATAAATCACAAATTTGTCCTATTTGGGACACACTGAACCTTATTTCAGTATTTTGAACAATGCGGAAGCCAAAAAGTTATTCAAAATGAATAAAAGGTGATGGTTAGTAAAAAACACAATTTATAATTATTATCAATTAATTTTTATTTGTATTATTAGATACATACATAGTCACCTTGTTATTTAGTGCCTAAATTATTATCACAAAAATAACAGTCAATCTATAGGTGCATCTCAAATGACATAATTTTTAATAAACGAGTTTTATTCATATTAACATTTATTTTATTAAATACATTCAATATTAATTTATCATGATATTTGACGACCATTTTGACGATAAAAGTATAACCAAAAGTGTTTTTAATAATGCCACATAATTATTTCGAAACGTTTTGGGTCATCCAGATATTCAACGAAATAAAAAATATTATTCAATATTTCATAACTATTTTTCTTCCAATGGAATTTATAATTATATTCTACTTATAACCAAAAATCCGTCTACAATAATACACTGTGCCTGTGAAGTAACCAGTTGAGCTATCTTTGTGGTTTTCCGATGGGGCTTGCGACACAACTTGCAAGCACAACATAGATCACTCGAAATTGGAGTTGTTTTTTGAAATAATTTTGAAAGGTAGACTCTATAATACAATCTACTCCGTTCCATTGGTAGCGATACACTCTAATTAGAAATAAATTGTGTATAGTGATGAGCAAAGCAAGACCAAGACCAAGACTCGAACAGTCTCGGTCTTGGTCTTGGTCTTGCTTATTCAGTCTTGGTCTTGGTCTTGCTGTATTTTGTTTGGTCTGGGTTTTAGTCTTGGTCTTGCCACAATTTCTTAGCGAACATCTTTCAAAACATTTTGTAAACATTTTATTTTTATGCAACAAACATTTTTAAACCTAAATTTACTAACTTTGAACTAAAAAAAGTGTGTGTGTGAAAAAGAATTTTTGGTTGAGTCCTGCGTATTTAGTCTTGGTCTTGCATAGTATGTCTTGGTATTAGTCTTGTTCTTGTTCATTCTGTCTTGGTCTTGGTCTTGCGAGTCGAAGAATGGTGTTGGTCTCGGTCTTGGTCTTGCTTTTTCGCAAGACCAAGACAGCAAGAACAAGACCAATTTTGCTCACCACTAATTGTGTACAATTTTAGAAATTATTCCCTCGATTTTGTGCAATTTTTTGGAGTTCTGAATATATACTTTTTCACTCCAATTTTCACAAATATATTTCAATATATATACGAATCAACCAAAACGTTTCCGGGACATATTATTATCAAAATATATCACAAAGAAGCAGAGAAAATTACGAATATCGAAATATTAAACATTGTTATTCAAATAAAACTGCCATTCATCATGATGATTAGTCAAATATCAAAGTGCATTTATTATTATTTACATTTTCATAACACTGAGTGGAATTATATAATGAAAATAGGTATTTAGTTGATGACACTTATACAATATTTATATAAAACGTAAATTATTTTATTGCCTATACGCTACAACTTGTTAGAGTCTACGAAATAAAACAGTTTCGTAATAATTATAATTCAAACTGTGAATAATAAAAAAATTATCAAATCACAGACATGTTTGTGTAAAATATATTCAACAGCTTTTTGTGGGAAGTCAGCGTATTGTAACTAGAAAATAATAATATTGCTATTATTGTTCACCTCTTTTGTACGAATTTATACATAAACCAGTTATAAAAGTTCAGTTAATATTTATTGTTGGAAAGAGTTAGTGGCACATGCTTTTACATTATAAATTTAAAAGCAGCGGAAACTTTTGTTCGCCTGCTATTCTAACTATAAATAAATACATTAAAAACATGTTTGCAGCTGATTTTTTGTGTCGTTTGATGTTAAATTTGTACGTGGAAACTAATAAGGGACTGCCTCAAAATTCGTTAAAATAAAAACAAACATTTACCCATTATTAATACTCGCATACTTTTTCTTTAGTTTCTGAGTTTATACTTTCTTCCATACCCATGACATATGTGGTTTAAGATCAACTGAAACACACATCGCTCACAGATAAACGAGCTAAACTTCTTAACCCAAGGTTTTTGAAGTGCCATGGGACCCACTGCCGCATATATACGACACATAATAAAATGCCAAAAGTCGTAAGTCAATCATATATTAATAGACAGGAACTCTTTTAAGCAAACAAAAATGACCTCTTAGGGCCGGTTGTACAATTGTAGCTTAGTGAAGGCTCAAGCGTGAACTCGGGTTCAGCGTCAGATTGGTGTTGTACAAAGTTGACTTACGGTTGAGCTTCATTTAAACCTTAAGCTTAGAAAAGCCTCCAAGAGGGCAGATTTAATGTAAGCTTAAGCACGGAACATAAATTGTTATCATGTTCCGTGGCTTAAATGTGAATGAATTCTATGCAAACATAACCTGTACTTAATTCAATATTAAATTAAAAGTTTGTCAAAGTTAATTATGAAGACCTCAGGTGTATAGAGAGCTTATGAATCACTTTGAATGTTAAAGAGATCATCAGTTTATTCAAAGATTTCGTCTTTCTAAAGAAACCGTTCGCTTTGTGACAGATTGTATATCAGAGGAAATTTCTTGTAAAACTAATAGGTAGCCAATATGACATTAGTTAGGTTATTTGACAAACATATTGTGACCAATTTACTTCATACGCATGCGTCAGTTCGAAAGAAGTTCTACCAACACTTTTGCATATATAGGTTTAGTAGAGCTGCTACTGAACCATGTTTGTACAACAGGCTTAGGGTTGAGCTAAGCTTATATTTTAAGCCCAGCTCAGTTGAGCTCAATTTTAAGCTTCAAATGTACAACCGTGCCTTAACGTAATAAATATTCAATCCTTGTAAGGCCACACACATTATTTTCATTTTCCGCAGCACCTTTTCTTTTGCCAGACGCTATTTTTACTTCTCAAACAATGTTATTGTAACTATCACAAGTATTTAATTCACACTGCTAGTGCTAGCACAGTTTAAAGCTTGCTTTAAACTGTGGTGCTAGAGTATCGCGTCTTGTCGCTCCCGGCATCAGGCAAGATATCCCACACT
>CAJUYH010003709.1:0-30777 GCA_910591685.1 Galerucella tenella | reverse complement strand
GACCATTTATCGCTCAATGAAAAGAGTGCTGTAGTGAATGTGTACCATCATTTTAAACATCAAAATCCCTCAAACACTATTGACAGTGTAGTTGAAACAACATCTAAGGCAATGGGATATGGAAAATCTACAATATATAGAGTTATAAAGGAGGAAAAATCAGGTGGAGTAACCTCACCAAAGCCGAAACCAGGTAGACCAAAACTATTAAAAGTCAACGTGGACGAGTTTTTTAAAAATGCTATTCGTAAGCTTGTTCACTTATTTTTTATAAACAAGCAAATACCAACTTTGCAAGCCATTACGAATGATGTTGATTTACCCACTATAAGCCGGGATAAACTATGGAAAATGTTACATGAGTTAAACTTTAAATTTGAAAAAATGGGCAGACACTCAATGCTAATTGATTCTGAAGAAATTGTATGTTGGAGAAAACAGTACCTCAGAAGAATACAACAAGTTAAAGCTCAAAATAAAAACATTTATTATTTAGATGAAACATGGGTTAATGAAGGACATTGTGTGGGAAGAGTTTGGACAGACAAAAATATAAAATCATCCCATCAAGCTTTTCTAGAAGGATATACTACTGGTTTCAAGGAACCTATAGGAAAAGGTAAAAGATCAATTATGTGTCATATAGGCAGTACAAACGGTTTTCTTGAGAATGGTTTACTCTTATTTGAATAAAAAAAAACCGTTGATTATCACGAAGAAATGAATGGAGACGTGTTTGAGGAATATTTTGAACAGATGATTCAATTCATACCAAAAGGATCGGTTATTGTAATGGACAATGCAAGTTACCACTCCAGATTACTTGAACCTTTACCAACCACTAAATGGAAAAAGGATGAAATTGCAAAATGGTTATCTTCTAAAAATTTAGCCTTTGACAATACAATGCTGAGGGCAGAATTGTTAACTATTGCTAAAAACATAAGCAAAATTATAAAAAATATAATATTGAGGAGATAGCCAAAAAACGAGAAATTGAAATCCTTCGTTTACCACCCTACCATTGTGAGCTGAATCCGATAGAATTGATATGGGCTCAAGTTAAAGGTTATGTTGCCAGAAATAACACTACTTTTAAATTATCAGATGTTAAAAATCTTTTCAATAAGGCAATATCTGAAGTAACAAGTGAAAATTGGCAAAAATGTATTAGACACGTTACAGAAATAGAAAAAAAAAATGTGGGAGCTAGATAACATAATTGATATTACTATAGAGCCCATTGTAATATCTCTAGAATCAGATGGTGAATCTTCTGACACATAGTGCGAGGAACCATAACTTTAAAATTATTAATTTATGTACTTTAATTTTATTTTAGATTTTTATTTTTTAAGATTTAATATTGTCGTATTTTTTGCATGTTGCTCGTCAAATTTTATCCTTGCGGTTGGTTTTTTTTTCTCATATACCTACTTAATTGTTTTTTTAGCTCCTCATATTAATTTATAAATAATTGTAATTATCTGTACATATTACTTATATACATATTTTGTAAATAAACATATGCCTAAAACAAAATGCCTAAAATAATATTGACTTTTTCTTCATTTTACCCAAATTAAATTACTACTTACGAATTATGTTTATCTATCTAAAATTGGTAATCTAGGTATAAATAACTAAAACAAATTAAATATTTCTATTTCCATATTAATTTAATTTTGATAACGCACGTCTATGGTTTACTGCCTTTAACACTGATAACTGCAAAACATTTCTGGGAATTTACTCTCTCTTGATTTTCAAATACAGTATAATGCTTGTGCAAATTTGGCTGACATGAATTATCATCCTTCACCTCCTATTTGACACTCTGTACAATATTCACCTTAGAAAATTATAACCTTTAGTATAGAAATACACATGGAATCCATTTTGTACAAGAATATTGAAAAACAAAAAAATAAACCTCCATGCTACCTCCAGACGATTCATAAGTTTTACAACTCGTACAATATATGTTTTTTTTGTGTTATATAATTGAAAAATAAAAGTGTACTCAGTTATGTTTTCCTTTTGTGTTTTCGATTAGCCTGACAACATTTTAGTTCCAGACCCAGCTGACACCGATTTTTTGGTTAGGCATTTGCGACAAGCAGGAAACTCTCCCTATACTTCTCCTACCAAACCCAAACACTAGAGTCCTCAGCTTGCCTCAAATATCTACTTAAAAATTGGTGCCAGCTGTCCCCCTATTTTATCGCCTGGAGATCTCATGATAAGTGAGTTTTGGTATGTAAAATTTAACAAAATATTTGTGTTATATTAAACGCTAGTATTAGAGACACTGTTAAAAGATGTAATTAGTGAAACAAGTAAAGATGACACCATTAAAATTTTTCACTCATGAATACGTCAACCTCACTAATGCTTTTCCATTTAAAATCAGGCTCTCCTCGTTTTTATTTTCCAATGAAGAACAAGATGCTTGGAAGTTGCACATAATATACAAAAACCCAAAATTTGTGAAGTTACAATTATTTAAAAAACTTAATTTCATTTAATTTGTTGACAATTTTGGTATCTAGATATACACCATAATTAGAGTACAATAATTTGGTTAGTTGGAGTGCAATAAATCTTTCAAAACGCGGATGATTCCATGAATCTATAGTAATGGTAAGAGCATAAATCTTTGCATATTTCAAGTATTTCAATAGACAAGGGATAACCTGTGTCTGGTGTGTGAGGTTTTATTGCGCATAAATACACCACTACATCCTACTTCTCGACCCCACATTGTTTTAATATTTCTTTCTCGCGCGTTTATCTCAAACTCTCCAGTAGCTACACTTCATCAGCACCAAATCTTAACGTTCCAAGAGACGAGAGTCCCAAAGCGCCCAATTACCAGCTTTTTTTGTATCTCTCTCTCGCGGATCACAAATTAATTTCCGGCTTCTTTCTGTAGTTGGGCGGATCACTGCGCTATAAGTATGATATAATTGAGTTTGCTGGTAAAACTCCTTCCTTTGTCACCCTGATATAACTCCCACTGTGATTCAAGGTGATTTAAATCCGATTCTAATAATTGCAGCCTCAAGCTTCTAACAGTTTCACTTACTGCTTTCAAATCTTTGAAATAGACACTTTTTTTATTCTTCTCATCCTTGTCTCGCTCAGCAGCAGCCTATACCAGTATATTTTCAGTATAGCCACAAAAATGGTTGGCCTTTGGGTGATAAGTTCACCATAATGGATAATATGGCTTCACCAGGTAAGCTCAGCTTTTTGGTACTTCAACTTCTACTATGAAGCGGAAGTCATTATTCTTCATATTACATCAGAAAAGATGCTGTTAGGCACCGATTTGTCAACATTGGTGTTAAAGTGACAAAAGTCGAGAAAATATCGAAAAATATCCTTTATCTCTTCGAGTTTATCTTAAATAAATTGCTAATGAGGAGTCTGATAAATGGAAAGAAGTAACATTGGACGATTCCTCTTTCCATTCAATATTGACACTGCAAAATGTTTGGGTCTAGAAAAACTGACGTTTTCTGAACCTTTTTTTGGTGCAATTTAAAGTTGAGATGGATACAATTTTCAATTGTAAATATTCAAAGATGTTTCCAAATATATGGATCGAAGTTTTAATAAAATATCCTAGAGGAGATCGAGACATTCGAGGTTTGCTGCATGAATGCACCTTGCTGTCATATCGATAAATCATGACAAGTAAGAAAAAATATGAAAAAATCAAATCCCTTGAGCTTTAGTTTCCATTATACAGGGGGATCATGACCAGGGGAACGGAGGTTTATAGCGGCGTTGCTGGAGCGACAACAAAAAGGAAAATAGAGCAGAATTCCTTGGAGTGGTAGACAAATTTAAAAGACAAGCAATAACCATTATTTTCTACAGTGTTTATGGCAGAATTAATGGATAAAGACAGAAGCACTATTGAAATTTTGGATTCTGCTAGCTGGGAAAGCAAGTTGAATGAGCACTTTGAGCTGATAAAATTGACAGACGAAGGCATGTGCAGAATCTGTCTTCAAATGAAAAATTGGCGCGCAAGTGCTCTATCCTGTCAAATGTGCGGCTCTTTTTACTGGGCGACGAAAAGCCACTGGCAAATAACTATTTGAAAGATTCAGTACCAAAGTTGGGGGACTTTATTAAGAGAGTCGAGCTGGGGAAAGTAATATAGATAAAGAGGACCGCGATGAATTTGAAAAGGTCGCAGTGGAATAGGCCAGTAACCATCTCATAACATCTAATTTCACTTGGGAACAATAAGAGTATATAAATAAAATTAGTTGAACTACTTATGAACTTCTGTAATAAAAATTTGGAAAATGAAAGTCATAAAGTTCCGTCTGGTAAACAGATAATAAAAATATATTCGGTTGAAACATGAAGGATTAATGAATGTCGATGGCATGCTTTTTTAATATTATATCTGTTTATTGATTTGGATTTAGCAGATGAATTATTACGTTAACAATCACATTGTTTAATGTATCTGCTTGTATACAGTGAGGTCGTCAACTCTGTAAATACCTGAATAATTTGTTTTTGTGCACAAGTTGAAATAGGTCGTTTTGTAAATTTGATTTCCCATTATTTCAGCATGTAAATCAATTTACAGAAGCATGAACGTATCATAGGGGTATAGAAAACAATCTTATAATTCCATAATATTCATAATGTTTTCTTTATCCCCATCCAAAGTTTCCAGACTTTACTAGCTCACTCTTCTGTTCCCTCAACAATTCATTTTTATAATTTCACCAATAATAATAATATGAGACAATGTAAACTTTTCTAATTTCTCTTGTAAGTTGAATTAAAATTTTAATAATCTGTGATTACGTCGTGAAATTTGAAATACAATGGAAAGTTTTCAAAATGGGTATCTATAATATCGAAGTATTAATTACTTAATATCAGTATGATATAGTTAATCTTGATATATTTTCACTCTCCAATGTGGTACTTATATTTCTGAGCTACTTATTCCGCAATTTATGCCTAACTTCACATGCCGAATCTCAAATCTAGGCCTAACTTCACTTATTGGATCCTAAACTCTAAAACTCCTAAAAATAGATGAAAATACCTATTTATCACTTTTCCAATATTCTAAAACGAATAAATAAAGTATGCTTATTACATCTCCATAAATGAAGGCTATGCTTGTCTAAAGAAGTGGTCACACTGGTCACACTAGACTAATTGCCAGCTGCTTCGGATCAGCGGCTGGAGGTAACACCAAGAAGCAGCGGGTGGCAATACTGCACATTGTGCCTCACTAGCTCACAGTTGTTCAGTTCAGCACGCAAGTAAAGCACGGGTCAGCCGCGAATTAAGGAAACCGCTACTAAAGGCTTGGTGTGACCACGAAATTCACAGCTGACACGACCAGACGGCGAGTATTTGCCAGCTGCTGACGAAGTTGGACATGTTCAACTTTTGGTAGCAGGCAGCGGCACCTAAAAGGTCACGTGATCCACTCGCACTTGCTGGCGGCGCGAGTTAGCAGCGCAGTCTGACCACCTGAGTCGCACTCCAACGTCGGATCGTGTTATGCGGCACTCTAAGCAACAAAGCCAAATATCTAAAGCTATCTCCATTTGCAAGGTATCTCGAGGTTATTTCCAACTTGATTTTACACGACATCAACTGTCTAAATCCAGTATCTTGTTTTTTAATTAACGGTTCAACTAACTCCAGCAATTCTTGGGATTTAGGAACTGACGTTCGTGAAACATTTTTGTAAGTTTCTGGGTCTATTTTTTTCAACTCTTCTGAAAGTCCTGAGGATGCTCCAAATTCTTTCCTCCTTTGAATCCAATGCCTACACCACCATTGTCTCTTTTTGCGGTTCAGCATTTCCAAACAAAGCTCCGTCACACACATTCTTAATAACCGCCTAATCACTTGTTTGCGTGGACCCACAGACGACATGCTGACTGGAACTAGAACCACGCGAGTAGCCGAGTGTGGCCGGGCTGCTAGCCGCTGTTTGCTGGTGCTACTGCCAGCCTAATGTGACCCGTGCTTAACAGTAGGAGCTTTCTCAAACCCTGGCTGGCAATCAGCCCAGTGTGACCCGTGCAAGGACGGAAGCTGGCGATTTCCTAACACAAATATTTTGGTAAATTCCTATCCCATCAAGCTAATTTTTGTGTGTCCTCTGAAATACTCGAAAAAATATATGCAAACACTCACGCTCTCTACACATGAGTTATCGTACACAACGGTAAATTGCAATCCCACTGTTTTTATTTTATTTTCGTGAATGAAACCTAGTCATGTATATATAATTATATCGAAATGAGCAAAGACTTTTAATTTCCTATACTACCGTCTTAACAGTTAACATTCATTAACGAAAATTATGTATTTAGTACCTTTCTCTTAGCGTTGTTAAGATTAGACAGATGAACAGATGTTGCATTTACATAAAATATTGCCTCGACACCCCCTTAGCGAATAGGAACAGGAATAAAGGATATTATCCGAGGATTCAATGTCTCCGGTAGCTGCTCGTTAACTATTAGTACTATTTAGCATTTTATTCATAATTCTATTGTAGCTGAATTATTATTAATCTTGAAGAACTATTCATTCCACCCTACTTCAAGTTTGAGTAATCATAGTGTAAAATTAGCTTTAACAAAAACTGGAAAATGTTAGAGTTTAAAAGTGATATGTCACTATTTTTGTTACTTAAACGATTGTTTCCAAGCAAAGGAAATTGGAGTTTCCATTTATCGGATACGATTAACAATTGGATATCAGATGACGGATCTGTGGAAATTGTAGCTTCAAATTTTACATCAAAATGGCCCGTATCATTTTTCCCCAAATGGGAAATTTAAAAACCACCCTCAACTTTTAGCCACCCAGCCTTTTAGGATTATTAAGATGTAAAATTTAACGCTTTGCCATTTTTGTTTGATACTTCTTCTGTAATGGGAGGCAAAGGTTATCTTTGGAAGAGTCAGAAACTAACCAAAGGAAGCCTGAATAACAGCATAGTCAAAGTTGGTGCAATGTTTGGCTTTATACTAATTCCAACTCCATAGAAATTCAAAGCATATAATTTATTTGGAACATGGTGGTTAAATATTATACCATGTATTCTGGAAACAAGCCTTACTTATACTAAACACTCTACACTGCTTGTGTTTAGGAATTAAAACTCTCTAGAATCCTTTTTAAATTAATTTTTGGTGGAATGTTCAGTTTGAAATGAAACGCCACTGGAATCGATACCGTAACTCAGGATGGCAAAATTTTAATCTCGTTTGATATTAGTTCTTTATTTTCTAGTGCGCCAATTTCGCAGACTTTGCAATACCTTGAGGAATTACTTGTTTCCGATTTGAAACTTGAAGTAATAGCAAAATATCTAAGTGTGATATGCAATTTTATAAACAATATAAAAATAATTCAGTTTATAATAAGTTTTCTGCGAGCACAGATTGGTCAAATTGAAGGAAAATGTGTGTGTAGCTTTGTCTGACAGCTATTTAGAATCTGTGTGTCATTATAGTTTGGCAAGCTTATCTGAACCCACGGGCATCGGTAAGAGGCGAGGAAACATGGCGGTATCTGTCATAAACGTACAAAAGGCGCACGGTACCTATTTTACCAAGTAAAACTGGAAAAACAAAGGTCACTGACAATACCAACGCCACTGGATAAATCAATATCAGTCAATTGAGGAAGGAAGGGCTTGCCAATAAGAAGTCAGCTGGTCAGGCCTTTCGATAAAAATCACCAACTATGTAATTCGGGGGGGGGGGTGTGGTAATTATGGTTTACGTAGAACGCTGCCAGAGCTTGAAGAAGCCCATAACAAATTTGGAAAAATGTTAATAGAAAAAATCCAAGGAAACAAGCACATTAAAGAATTAACGTTTAATCATATTCCTAATATTGTTGATAATAAAAAGTCCCTCTCCTGATTATTATCACTACATACTTAGCACTTTAGCTTTTTCATAGATAAACGTGGCATTATCGAATGTTTTCGACTGCATTCCTCTCACGGCTTCAGATAAACTCACCAAAGTATATTTTCAACATTTTTTCATGTCTCAATCCAATTCAAAAAATTTATAAACGTCTGGTGTTTTTGTTGATTACATGAGAATACTATCAATTTACAAAATAGCTCATCTGATTTTTTCCATCAAAACTCACATAAAACATTGAGAAAAAGCAATAAAAGAAACTTTCCACATTTATGATAACTTTCAGAATGTTTAATTTGAGAAAAACCTTGACATTTTTTGAATTTTCATTGATATACTTCATATCAGACCGATAAGTATTGGAAAAAGGTAATAGAAACATGTATTTTTATATCCACAATGACATGGAATATTCGACAAAGTTTAATTTCAAAAAATATTCAATTTAATAATAAATTTCATACACGTGCTATTAAAAGAAATTATTGAAATTGCACATGAGTAAGTAGAAATTAGTGTACAAAGTTGATTATAGTGTATACATTTAAATCCAATGATATACTTGATATTTATCAATAATTCTTCACCCGATATTTACTAAGATCGAACATCTCAAAAGCACCATCTGTTCTACTATTTAACTTTAACACACTCATCACAAACTTTTCGCTTAAATTAAAGTATTTTATACGTACATCTTACATATTACAGAAAACTGTCCACTTGACGACAATCACCCATATCAGCAACCAAGCTATGTGGAAGTTGGGGTTGCTTTTGAGTGACGAGGATATGCTGTACCTGTAACAAAACAAAATTTCATAACAATCGGAATTGATACGTCTGGACTCCTTTAAGGGAATCTATCGGCAGCGATTTGAGAAAATATCGAAATATTTTTGGCAAAGAATTTTGAGGTAATGGATGTATTGAAAATTAAGAAAAAAATATATCATGTAGATTAATGTTGAACTTAGAGTTCTCTTCGAATAAAAACTTTGAAATGCTAACCAAATTTTGTTGAAAAAAATTCGAAACATGAGGTACAGTAAAACCTCTGAATAGCGGACAGCTAGGGGGAATTTTTTTTTGTCCGTTATTGGGAGGTGTACGTTATTAAGAGGTTTAACAATTTTAATATAAAGGAAGTTCGATTAATGTCTTGCAAATTAAAGTTATCCAAAATTCCTTAAATCGGTTTAGTAATATAAACCTTTAAAGTCTTTGATTTTTGAAAAATTGAAAAATAAAAATATTTTTTACAGTAAATACAAAAATGTAAAATTAATAAAAACGATAGGAAGTTTTATTAATCCTTTCTGTACACATTTTTAGTAATAAGCATTTTCACACATAGATAAGAATAAAAAACTGCCACTTATAAAATTTATTTTATTTGAAAAAATTATAAAATACAATTATGTACATATGATGTGAATTATCTTTTAAAAAAATCTAATATTGTAGTCTGCTTCATATTCTTTAGTTTGTTTTCGAAAAAGTCGTGTTCACAATTTATCAAAATCTCTGATATTTTTGTGTAAGCGCTCACATTGTTACTTACAAAAAAGAATTTTTCTAGATCCCTTAAATTATCACATGCTTCACTAAGGCTGGAAATTTTAGGAGCTTGTTGTTCGTCACTAATTTCTTCAATATCAGACTGTTCATCACTGTTCGCCAGGAAGTCCTCAACACATTTAGAAATTGAAAAATCGGAATCTTCAGTGGTTAGTTCTTCATCTATAGAAGAATATCCGTTGAAATCCAAACCCATTTCAGTTGGTATTAAAGTGGATAGGTCGGTAAAATTATTTTCAAATTCTTCTTGGCCATCATCAGTTGGGTCTCCAGCTTTTTTAAATCCAGCCTTTGAAAAACAGTTTACTATTATTTTTGCCGTAACTTTTCCCCAAGCTGCCACTATCCATATTAAAGCATTTGCAACTGTTATGCTTTTTTCTATTTTCTCTAGAGATGGCTAGGATTCCATAAGCATAAGTAATCTTTTGACTAAAAATCTTCGATATATGATTTTGAAATTTTGTATAATTCCCTGATCTAGAGGCTGGCTGGCACATGTAGTATTCGGCGGTAAAAAAATCAGTTTAATATTTTTAAGGACTATATTGTTAGGATGGGAAGTTGCATTATCTAAAAACAATAGTATATTTCTCTTTTGTTTTTCCATTTTTTTGTCAAACTTATGTAACCATGAACTCATTATGTTTTCGTTCATCCAAGCTTTTTTACTAGACGTCCATTCCAAAGGTAACTTATTGATATGTTCTCCTTTGAAACATCTCGGGTTTTTTGCTTTACCTATTACTAAAGGTTCTTCTTTTTCACCAGCCATACTAGTACAAAATAAAATTGTTAATCGGTCTTTAGCAGCTTTTCCTCCAGCACAGTTGTCAGTTTTTAGAGCAAATGTTTTGTAGGTAATGCTCTATAAAATAATCCCGTTTCGTCAATATTGTAAACATCTTCTGCAGAATAGTCTTCCAAGATTTTATTTAATTTGATTTTCCAGTTTTCAACCTCTTGTAAATTGATGTGTGCAGACTCGCCACAAACAGACTTAAACGTGATATTGTGTCTCTTGCAAAATTTTTCCAACCATCCATTTGATGCTTTGAAAATGTCACACTTTAATTCTTTTGCAACTTCTAGTGCCTTTTCTTTAATTAATGGCCCAGACAAAGGAATCTTCTTATTTCGTACTTTGGAAAACCACTCAAAAACAATCTGATCCACAGCAAGTCCCTCAGTTTTAGGGAATTTCCGTTTAACTTCGTCATTACTAGAACCATCAACAAAAGACTTTAAAAATTCATTTTTGTTTTTTAGAATTTCGCTAATCTGTGTTTTTCCAACACCATATTTTTCGGCTAGTTTCCTAACACTTAATTTATATTTATCACTCGTATGGATAATTTCTACCTTATCCTTTAAAGATAAACGTTTTCTTTTTTCGTTTGGCATGTTGTGTTAACAATAACTAAACTTCAACTAAATAGTGTAAATAGACTGACCAAATTATTTGAGAAGCAATAAAATTTGTAAATAATATCCAGTAACAAGTACATATTTTCATAAACATCTTACCTATCATGGGAAAACCCATAAACCAAACCCACCCTATCTTAAGCTTGAAACAAGAAACCAGTCAACCGGAAACATTTTTATACCTGACCTTTTGCAAAAATATATAAAGGTATCCGTACACGTAGGTAGATTACAAATTCTTAAATTTCGTTGAAATTTGGAAAGGTGTCCGTACATGGAGGTAATTTTTAAAGAAATAATATCTTTTGGTAACTAATTTGTATGTCCGCGTCCGTAATATAGAGGGTCCGCTATTGAGAGGGTCGTTTATACACAAATGGGCATTGCAGCATTCCGGACATGTGTTTTTGTCCGTTACATAGAGGTGTCCGCTATATAGAGGTGTCCAAAAATAGAGGTTTTACATTACATATATTAAGCAAAGTTTGAGCCCTTGTAAAGAATTAAATATGGATTAAATGGAAAAACTAATTGATAAGAAGTCTAATTTGAAGCTTTATGAATACTATATAAAAATCTCAGAATCCTCAAATTACTTATGACCGTACAATTCCTTATTGAAATTCGGCTGCTACCACTAAAATATCGGATAAAAATCCATCTCTCGCTTTTCTATACTTCTATGACTGACATTGTCTCTCTGCTTCGGTAGTCGCGTGCCGTTCCATTGTTGATACAACGCTCGCCGGTCCCGGCGGTCTCCCAGTTCAGTACTGACGAAGCTTATAGAGTAGTACGTGAACCAAAATCCGGTTGGACCGCTTGGCTACCTACATGTTGCGGAGCTTTCATATTTCTAATAAAGTTTTCGTTATGTGAAGTTAAACGTGAGGACGTAGGGAAACAAAAAAATATACAAAGCATAATTGTGCAAGGTCGAATTTGGTAGATGATATTTTTATTTTTTTTATTTATGCTTAACGTGCCTCGACAGCGCTGGTCATTGGCACAAAAAAATAAATACAAATATTTACATAATTTTTACAAATATTTAAATTAGATTTTACAGTATAGGTTGGTAGCTTTCAGGAACTGTAAGACTTTCTTGATTTCGGTAGGGCAGTGAAGCATTTCCTTGAGGTTGGGCCTAAGATCAAGTTGTTTGTATATAGCAGCAAATTGTTTGCAGTCCGTCAGTTTGTGCATAACGGTCACAATATCGTTACAGCTATGGCAAACGGGACGATTTCCTGAAGACATCAGATATCCGTGTGAGAGTTTGGTATGACTGATTCGGATTCTTCTGATTGTAGTAGCCTCTCTCCGGGTTAAGAAGTTCAGGGAGAGAGGAGAAGTGGATGGATGGATATCATGAAGTGCTGTCGTACTATTGCGCCACAGGTGTCGCCAAGAATCTTGTGTAGCGTTTTTGAAGTGGATCTTCAGGTCGGTTGCGAGTTGGACAATGTGTGTTGAGTCGATATTTATATATTATAATATTATGATATTATAATATACAATTTTTCACTTATATTGCTTTCTGTTTTGGATTCATTCAATCATTCATATGTTTGGGTTGGGCTCAACAGCCCAGGAGCTTGAACTGAATATTTGTACCATTACCTATGTTATCTACACACTTCCATTCCAGAAGCTTCGTGTATTCTATAAAAGCCAACAGTTTATATGGAGGAATCTTCAGTAAATGTGATGGTTGTGTTACTTCCACTCCAAAGTGCTGTCTGAGTCCTTGTAAGTACTCCCAGAAGCAGAGAATGTAAGTAAGTGTTTCATCGTAAAGTTCAAATTTCCTGCACATAGGTTCACTTACTTTGCCCATCCTGTGCAGATGCTTCCTAAGGTACAGTGTCCAGTCACCAGGTCGGTAACTGTCTTCGAATCTCTCTTACCCAATTGCAACAGCCTGGAAGAGAGTTCCTTATCCAACTTATTCAGTAGAGTCTTAGTATGGAGGTGTCTTTGTGTCAGCCTCCATTTGCGTTGGTGTTCCTTAACTAGCCAGTTTCCGACTTCCCCTCTTATGTTATCCCTTGGGATCCCACAAAACGGTTCCGAACCTGTGAAGGCTCCTTTAGAGCCTTCTTTAGCTAGCTGGTCTGCCATTTCATTTCATTAATTTCTCCCGTCCTTACTTGCCCAACAAAAAATTGTTTGTCAGACGTCACACAATCAGTTATCTTATTAATCGAATTAATAGTGTATATTGATACGTTCACCAAGTATATGATTCACGCTGCCATTAATAACTGACGTTAGAGAATGGAACATTTACGATGCTGTAGATTCACAGATGATACATGATAAATACCCATTCTAAGCACCTCTTTAGGCAGAATTTATGGTGATATTGTAAATAATCGGATGATTTTGATATTCGGGTCGTGCAATATTAGTCGGATTAATCATTTTCACGACACTAGACAAATATTAAGTGATCAAAAGATCATACAGATCGTAGAAATGGCGTTCAGCTAATTATGTTCCATTTATTTACCCAATAAATACCTACCAGCTGATTTTTGATAAGTCAGTGGTCTATTTTATTTGAAAGAACTTTCCCTACACTTTCCTTGATAATGGAAACGTGTTACCAGACAATTGTGGAGCACAGCCGTCTCTGAATTATACCTGCAACCAATTAAGGTCAATTTATTCATTTACGCGGAGATAACAGTGTTTTGCGCTGATGATTTTAGGCATACCCCTGCTAAAATGGCGGTTACATAGGGTAACATCGTGGCTTTCGGTATATATGTGTGTATACTTAATGAGAATCAAATTAGCAGCATACATTATTCCATTTAAATTCCCACTTGAAATGCTGTAGACGTAAAATTGTTATAATTGACGAGTAAAATAATTCGTTTTGCATTGTTTTTGTATTATATCCAAGTAAACGTAATTACCGTAAATTCGTACTTTATTTGTTCAATTTTGTGTCAGTGACAAGTTTAAAACTGTGTTTTCCTATTTAACTTTCATCAATTCCGAGGTGATATTCTTATATAATCAGAGATATTATGGAAGAGGTTATGTTATTCTATTTTTTGTTTTCATTGCAGATCAAAGAGAAAATAAGTCGGTATTGAAGAATTAAAATATTACTCAATACAAGCGTAATTTCCCTGCAACTTTTGCTATATCAAAAATAAAATAAAAACACGAAATCAGACCTAAAACTGAACAGTTAATTGAACGCTTGTTGTACCTTTCACAAATATCAACCATACCTATTACTCCAAAAATAATAATATTAGAAGTTAAAATTAAGTTTAACAACACAAAATACTAAAGCACAATCAAAGAAAAAGCAAAATTTTTACAAAACACACACTGAAAATAATTAAAACAGCAAAATAAAACCACTTAAATATCAAAGGGCTTATACGGCAGCTGATTTGTTTTACTCGTTGCTAAGATGACATTAACATTTCAGAGCGACATCTATCGAATTCCACATTACCCAAAACCTTGTTTTTAAACTAGGAGGAGCATTTTAAGAAACCTCACTTACACCACTAAAAGTTACTAGATTAAGAGGGTGTTCCGAAAGGGTCGTGTTCAGACTTTTCGAACTAATTGACAATTATGTGACATGTATTATATTGCTCGCAGGTGTCGTGTCCAATGAGGGATCAATGCCAGTCTAGAATTTGAATCATCATTGGCCACAGGCCATGGCGAAAGTTGTTCCCAAATGTCACATTATTGTGAGCAAAATTCATGTCAAATTGGATGATATAAATATGTACAAAAAAGCTACTGTATGTTAAAATTATTCTCTATTCACATTTGAGCACGAACTAGAAGTCAACAGAAGTTTTGATATCAAAAAATACCATAATAATGTACTGTAATATGAGTAAAACTTGATGTAGAAATATTTATAATAATTAGATTTTATTTGGGAATATATATTATTAACAAGAAAAAACAAGCATAGATTTTCTGTATCAAACTGAATAAATAATCAAAATAGCACTCAACTTGGTTGGAATATAATACTTAGTTAAAAATAAAACAACAAGAGTGGAAAATATGTACCTAATAAAGATTGAGGTTATGATATTTTGATATAGACACAAAACTGACAAATATCGTTGTCAGTTGTATCAAAAAAGCTCTGTGAAACTTTAGCCAATCACTAGGCAGCAGAAATGCCAACTTGAATTCAAATCGCTCCTTTTAGTTTAAAAACAAAGTAAAGTTATCCTCCAAAATTGAATTTTATAAAATTCTCTGAAATTTTACGGGAAACGAAACAAATGCAATAACCCGAAAAGTGGATATCAACAGTCGAAAATATGAATTTTACACACTCGAGCCGGAAGGGGTGGAGCGTACTGAGAAAACTTGGAGCCGCAGATCCACCAAATCCTAAGAAACCGCAAATCCACCCAAAAGCAGTAGCAAATCGCATTGTAGAACTATCAAAGTCCAAGCCAGATGAAGAATTCACTAGAACAATTCACAAGGAATTACAGACCAACAGGAAAAAAACTGGAACTCATGCTTTCTACTCCAGAAACTTTACAACTGATGAAGTTGATAAGGCCCTTTCTGCAACAAAGAATGGTAAAGCGGCCGGTTTCGACGAACTTTATCCTGAATTCTTTACACATTGCGGTCCCAAAACAAGACATTGGATTGCGCGCTTCTACACTGATGTTCTCCACACATCCAAGCTTCCCACATCATTTAAGAAAGCAAAAATAATTGCCTTGCTTAAACCTGGAAACCAAACGACTTACCTGAGAGCTACCGCCCAATATCATTACTATCCGTGGGTCTAAAAGTCCTTGAGAGACTCATTTACAACCGTATTGGCCCAGCTATTGAGCAAGTCATCCCACCCGAGCAGGCAGGTTTCCGAACAGGACGAAGTTGTACTGACCAAGTTTTAGCGCTGACCACTTTGATTGAAAATGGATTTCAACGTGGCTTGAAAACTGGTGCTGTCTTTATCGACCTAACAGCTGCCTATGACACAGTGTGGAAAAAGGGTCTACTAAGCAAGTTAATTAGAGTCATCCCGTGCCTGAAAATATGTGATCTTGTGAGTAATATGCTAAGTGATCGTTGCTTTCAAGTTCTCCTGAATGACAACTGTAGTAAAGTCAAGAAATTGAACAACGGCTTACCTCAAGGATCCGTACTAGCACCATTACTCTTCAATCTTTACACTCACGATCTTCCACCATCTAAATCCAGAAAATTTAACTACGCTGATGATATGGCCTACGTTTTTCAACATGAGAACTGGAATGAATTGGAACTAGCGCTTACCAACGATCTTAGTACCCTTATGGACTATCTCAAGAGATGGCGTCTTCAACCAAGTCTTACAAAAACTGAAGTCTGTTGTTTCCACTTGAATAACCGATTGGCAAAAAGGAAACTCAAAATTAATTTTGGAAATCGTGAACTTAATCACAATTTTCACCCAAAATATTTGGGAATAACCCTTGACCGATCATTCACTTTTAAAGAACACCTTACAAAGACTGCGGCAAAATTACAAACACGAAACAACTTAATTCAGAAACTTTCATCTACTTCTTGGGGAGCAACAATGGATTGTATGCGTACAGCTGCGCTTGCACTTGTTTTTTCAACTGCCGAATACTGTGCACCAGTCTGGCTTAATAGCTGCCACGTTAAAAAAGTCGACACTCAGTTAAATTCCACAATGACAATGATAACGGGGACTCTTCGATCAACTCCGCTGGAATGGCTACCTCCCCTAAGTCGCATAGCTCCTGCCAACTTGCGGCGTCAACAATCATTGCTAAGAGAATATACTAAAATACAAGAAAACCCTCACATTCCACTACATCATGATTTACGCAATGTACCACAGACAAGACTACGATCTCGAAAACCACCAATTCCTCTCGCCAAGCAACTGTACGACTTGGGTTTCAACATTAACGAATCCTGGTCAAACCAATGGCTTGAAGCCAATCGACAAAGCCCTATTTACGACTTTAAGCACAGGGAAGACCGCCCTTTGGTAAATAAATTGCCAAGAAAGGTGCTATGCAACTTAAACAGGCTTCGAACTCATCACGGCCGCTGCAACTCATTGATGTATAAATGGGGCCTCTCGGATACTGAAAGCTGTGTCTGCGGTCATCCTCAACAAACAACAGACCACATCATGATGGAGTATCCACTTCTTGCCTACAACGGAGATATTGAAGAAATCAAGAATTTACAAAACGGAGCCATTGAATGGCTGAAGACATTGAACCTCTAATTCCAATTATAACCATACGCTAAATAATAATAACCTATTATTGTTGATAACGGTATCTGGAAAGATACCATAACGTTGAATTGGAAATTTAACAAAGATTTTGGTTTGATTTCCCAAAAAATGTACAAAAATAATTAAAAAAAAATTCTTACCATTTTTGATTTTTTAAAACTTGTGGTTCACCATCTTTTCTGATAGCTATCTTGTAGGATGTAATTTTCTTTGCTTCTGGTATACCTGGTTGAGCAGATTCACATGTCACCTCAACGTCGTTACCATGTGGCATTTTTTTGTCCACCACCAATCGCAAAGATATTGTACGGGATATCAATCCGTTTGGATCTGGTTCTGAGCTGGATATATGACTTATGGCATGGGATGGAGGCTGGAAGAGAAAAAAAAAACTAATTATAACGAAAATTTTTTGACAATTCCAAAAACCAATCAAATTTCCTCATTTTATATAATATGAACAATCTCAGCCAATCATGTCAACATTACACTGAAAACAGACCATGGGCAATTTTCACGTTGGTTGCTATGGATACATATTGATTTATTCCGATTTTGAAGTTTCGAATATTTAATATTTCGAAATGTCACGATTTGGTTGTAATACTGAAACAAAAAATTTTCTATCCGAATAACCCTCGGACATTGATAAATGCTCAAAAATTTTATGACAACTTTCTTAAGCTTGTTGCTTGTAGGCAACAGACAACGGCGTTGGTCTGTTTCCAAGCAACAAGCTTTCGAAATCTGTCATAAAATTTTTTCGAACAATTATCAATGTCCTTGGGTTATTACTACTGAAAACCAAATAGATTTTCGTGACGAGTATATACATTTATGTATATTGAAAAATTCTCATCCTACTATAGAACCAAACAAAATTTCAATGTAAAAATATTTTATTACTCAACATATTCTCCTCTTAATTGGATACATTTATTACAGCGAACCTGCAATGTCTCCAGACCTTTTAAAAAAAATGTTTCTTCTTGCTCTGCAAACCAGACCTCCACAGCTTTTATTACCTCCTCGCTGGAAGAAAATTTACGACCTTTTGAACTTTGTTTTAGTTGAGGAAAGAGATGATAGTCGGACGGAGCCAAATCTGGTGAATAACGGGGGCGTCCTAGTAATTCAAACCCTAAATCACGAATTTTTTGCATCGCAACATGAGATTTGTGTGCAGGGGCGTTGTCCTGCAAAAACAAAATACAATTGGATAGCTTTCCGTGTCTTTTATCTTTAATTTTTCCCGTGTTCAGTAATGTGGAATAGTAATTTCCGGTTTTTGTTCTACCATTATCTGCTTGTTTTGACAAAGAATTATTGAAATTTAAGCATAATTTTTCCCCCACCCTTATAGAAAGTACACACTTTACTCCCTTTTATTTCAACTATGTAAATGCTAAAACTTGTAGGAATATTATTTTCAAATTGTTCCTGTAATATCAACAACATATTGTTCATCCTGTATTCTGGTGAAAATCCATTATTATGACTTAAACTAAAGGATTATTATATTTATCGTATTTTTTTTAAATTTTTCATCCACGTGACATCTAATCTACTTCAAATCTCACTCCTCCACATTCTAACGGCTTAAACCAATTAACTAAACACTCGAATTATGTTACACAAATGTCGTTTTCTCC
Organism: Galerucella tenella; assembly: GCA_910591685.1. Classification (NCBI taxonomy): domain Eukaryota; kingdom Metazoa; phylum Arthropoda; class Insecta; order Coleoptera; family Chrysomelidae; genus Galerucella; species Galerucella tenella. The sequence continues at coordinate 11,869 of CAJUYH010003709.1, read as the reverse complement.
GCAATACTTTCCGCTCACTAACTTTAAAGTTCGACTGTATGTCTATTTTACACAAAACAAAGTAGGGATGTCAGTTGTTAACTTTAAACTGTACGTCAAGAAATGCGAGGATTTAAACAGAGTAAGCGCATAAAATACAGCCAATTAGCTATACTCGCCAATAAAATCTACCGGATCTCTTTAATGAAGGGTTAAACTAATTGATGAGTCGCCAAAAGCGTTAACAATAACCATAAAAATCAACGTTAGTTTGCAGTCAACATTTCAAAACTAAGTTTAATTAAACATTCCTCAAAATAGATTTCTTGGTGCCCTACGTTGGGCGCCAATTTAACAAAATTGATTCACCGCGTTAAATGGTCGCAGAAAATTGAGAATATTGTGGGTTCTTGTCAAACTGACTTTTAATTTGGAGATAACAAAGGCAGTTCTCGTTGGAGCTGGTATCTTCGACATTCATATGGACATCGTGATTTTATAAAATTTGATTACCAAATTGCACTTTTTTTCTTATTTACAACCTACATCTATGATAACAATGCTGGTAAATTAAAAAAAACTGATCGTGCAAAAAATATCGTAAGATATACGTTCCCTAACAGCTTTCGTGTTTGGTAATATCTCTTCACAAATGTTAGGTGGTTATACCAAACCCTGGTTACCTTCACCTCCCATCCTAATATCTTAATATATTATTTCTGTTTGTTTTTAAATGTTGATTGCTGACTTAACGTTTCTTATGTCGATCTAAATAATCCGCTTTAGGCCTATGAGCCACCCCGTATAATTAAAAGCTCCACTGTGCTGTCGATACAGATTTTTAAAGGAAAAATAATAAATCAGTTTGAGCCGTTGGCATTTTTGGGAAGGAAAACACAAAATCACTTAAACCAGTTAAGATATCAGCAATAAAAGACTGACAGCTAAAATTGCTGCTGCCATGTCATATTTTCGCTCAAGATGTGGATGTCAGTATCTGTTTGTAGTTATAGGGACGTCGGTGGAGGATCGAGGCATAAATCCACTTTTTCGCAATATACAAACCTATCATTGAACAAAAACGAAAATTGTCTCCATGTTCGATTTTCAATAAATAAAATATATATAAAAAGAGTGCTCAATAATCCAAGACAGCCAGGAATTGTTGCTTTCGAACCGATTCCTTAAATAAAAATTATTGCCGTATACATCTAAGTCAAAGAATTCACTGGTATAAAGACAATTCGAAATGAAAAACAAAATATACGACGACCAACTGTGACTAAAGTGAAAAATATTGGAATGAAAAAATTTTGAAAGGTGCTTTCGATCTTTCTAAGAAATATGTTTCATTTTTATTAAAGAATGTAAACTCGAAATATATAACCTTATCGATTATGTAGCCTGCTCCAATTTTAGGACGACATTAGATTCAAAAGTAGTGCAGCAAAAAACGTCAGTACCTAGTCGGGCTAGTCCAATGATGTATTAAAGATAGACAAGCCTTGTTTACATTTTGTTTGTTCCCAATCTCCTTACATGGAGCCGCAACAGAAAGTGTCAATCTATATGTTACCGTGAAAGACCGAAAGTAGTGAATGTCAACATTCGGTGGATGTCGCCAAAGTCAAATGCCTTGGTGAAAGTCCGAACATTTCTTAATTCTATTATAAATTCGTACTTTCACTGGTATATGTCGACAAAACACAAATGAGATCGGGTGAATCTAGGACAGTTAGATACAAAAATATTACTTATGAAGCTGTAATGTCGTATTTAAATATGTGTCAACAATGTCAAATGCAACATAGTGCGGCTAAAAAAGGTATTGTTGTGAAACCAATGCTCTTTAAAAAGCAAGAGATCGGAAGAAGTAGCATATCACCTTCTCCAAATTTTTTTAACATTTGGTGCTCCCGCTATATTGCATTCGGATAATGGCAGAGAGTTCAGTAATCGAGTCATATCTGAACTATGCGCTATGTGGAAAGATGTTAAAATAGTGCACGGAAAGCCTCGTCACAGTCAAATACAAGGCTCAGTTGAAAGAGCCAATCAGGACATACAAAATATGTTGCTTGGATGCAAGACAATGATTCAAACAAGTGGTCAGAAGGTTTGCCGTTTGTCCAATTTCCCAAAAACACAACTTATCACGAAGGAATACGCCAGAGTCCTTATGAAGCCCTGTTTGGCGTTAAACCAAAAAGGGGTATAACATCGTCATCATTCCCTCGCGGGCAAATTCCAAACATTGAGACCGAAGAACAGATAGAAGCTTATGTTGAAACAGACATGGATAATGAAAATACCATTGGAGCTGATCCGCAACCTGGCACGTCTTCATCTCAAGCACTGACTGACCCGCAACCTGACACGTCTTCATCTCAAGCACTGACTGATCCGCCACCTAGCACATCTTCATCTCAAGCACTGACTGATCCGCCACCTAACACATCTTCATCTCAAGCACTGACTGAACAACACGAGCTAATTTCTTTAAAAAGAGTAGCTGCAAAAGAGAATCTTCTACTTCAAGCAACAAAAATGTTGCGAACTACAAAAAAAAATTTCCTCCTGCCCAAATTGGTGATACAAGTCCCTGTTGTCGTCCGTGGTCGTACAGACCCTCGAAATGTGTTAGCGGTTGTTGTTGGAATAGAGGATTCAGACTTTTATAGATTAGCTTACAAAAATGCAGCTTTTCACCCGTAAGCAGTTCGTAATTTGTAAAGAAAAGCTACTTTCCATGGACGAAGTTTCAACAAAAGGAAAGTCGCTAAGAGAAGCAGCTTCTGCTAATTCAAAAAGTGGAGGACAAGGCTTTACACGATGTAACTGTTAAAGGAAGTGCAGCTGTAAAAGCAAGGAATTTTTGTGCAATTCGAAGTGACGTGCGGAAAACGTGTATAGACGCAAGGATCTCTGGTAGGTTCAACGAGAGCCGAGCATTAACGCATGAATTAGTAGGATTCTACTTGTCAAACTTTGCCTCACCAGCTGTAATAATTCATAATAATTCAAATTATATGCCACTGTTTGAAAGTAAAAGCCGAAATATGCTGACCCAAGCTGCGAGAAACGTTTCCAGCAGCAGAGCTGTTCGGGAGCCGCACACGGTGGTCAACTGCAAAAAATGCATGTCGCAGTGGAAGGTTTAAAATGTGAACCTCTGTATAGAACTGAACATTAAGAAGAACAACGAATTAAACATCAAACAGAACGGCGTACGGACTTTTAGATTTCGAAGAGCCGAACAGCAAACACAGAGTTTGTACTGTTCCCATGATTGTTTTCAGTAGCTCAAGTGCAGCAACAGCTGCGTACATGTATGTTTTTGTTTGATTTTCCTGCAAAAAAAAAACGGCGAGAACAAGAAAATTGTAGCGCGAAAAAGTACGGAAATTTTGTTTGCTTTCCATGCATTCTTCTTACACATGGGTTTTATTGTTTCTTAATATTGAAACGTCAAACTAACTCGTATAAACTGTAGTCAAAAACAAATAGAAAACTCACATTTATAGACTTTGACATTCCTTCAAATGCCACCTCGAATGGCCTTTTTTTAAATGACTATTAGTTCATAAAACATTATAATCAGAAAGTGGCTAACTTTATCTTTAGATTTGTGACGTATCTGTAGTGAAAGTTGCAAACATTTAGGAATTCTGAATTTCCAGTTATTTCCTCAAATATACGCTTCAAATTTTTTAATGAATGTTTGCGATGAAGTACTGATAAATTTTAATAAAACACCAAAAAGCGGATATCGGCTTAACATAATACAAAAGATTTATTTATCTGATTTTCTCATTTTTTCGACAAATTTTACATGAAACTTTTTTCCTTTTTGTATTGTATAGCAAAATTTGTTACGTATTATATCAGAGCTCACAAAACATTCGAAGCGATACCTAAACATTTGTCTCGTTTTATTTTTCCATATCCCATTTTCTGTTTATTGCCGGCATTATCTAAAACGACGTTATCGGAAACAGATTCTCCGGCTGCATCCGAATGTTTTTCCTATTTTCCTATTGATCGCTCGGTAAAATTCACACCATCAAAGACTAAACTGGTGACAAGGATCCCCATAAAATATAAATAGTCAATTACGTTACCCCGAAATCGCGCCGTTTTCGCTATCTACTTTTCTTTTTTTGCCTTATTCGCACCAACTGAGAAGTGAAAACTTTCAAGCTGGAGAAAAAAGTTATTACGTTCAAAGTTATGTTTGTTTCAAAAAGTTCCGATGTGTGGAGGAAGTAATAATAATAAAAATTATCATTGAAGCGAACTGTATTATGTCATTTGAAATCAACAAAAATTGTCATGATATTCATGGTTATTTGATAATTCAAAATGTTCCAGCTGTGGCTCAAAATATGGAAAACTCACACCAATCTCCATTTGATTCCATTTTCCTTTTTATGCTTATACAGAGTGAGCGAGTTATATATGTCATAAACGTACAAATGGCATACGGTACCTATTTTACCAACGCCACTGGATAAATCAATATCAGTCAATTGACGAAGTGAGAGGGAAGAACACACGCACGCGCTTGCCAATAATATGTCAGCTTTCGATAAAAATGACCAATGATGTAATTCGGAGGGTGTGATAATGATGGTCTTCGTACAACGCTGCCAGAGCTTGAAGAATCCCGTAACAAATTTGGAAAAGTGCTCATCTTTTAATATCCATAAATTGAAAAAATAATTTTAATAGAAAAAATCCAAGGAAACAAGCACATTAAAGAATTAACGTTCAATCATATTGTTGATATTGTTAATAATAAAAAGTCCCTTTTCTAATTATCATCACTACATACTTAGCACTTTAGCTTTTTCATAATTAAACGTGGCAATATCGAATGTTTCCGACTGCATTCCTTTCACGGCATCAGATAAACTTGCCAAAGTATATGTTTGTTTGTAATTTGAAATTTAGCACACTCTTCAAGTACCTATGACAATACAATATACGAGTAGAATATAGAATATTTTATTAAAAAAACATAACTTCGATAGAGATAATGCTAAAATTCCGAAAGAATTGCATTTAGGTATAGGAATTATTACATGAAAAATGCTTGTTCTGATTGTCAGTTGAACCTTACGGTCGTTTGCAGTCAAGTACTACTTCAAACTCATTGTCTTACTGTAATTGCTTTCTCGAATATTCGTGATTAAATCTGGACATCGTATGCATTTGTGAAAAAAGTTGTTAGGGAGGATTCTTGTTTTATTGCATAAAGATCGGGCGATTAGAAGCAACTTTAGAATTGCAGACTATCAGAAGCGACTCATAAATATTGAAGAGATAATTATGGTGTGATCAAAGGACTGTCATTTTCATCGATATTCCACTAGTATGCTGCAACACGCATCATTGAAAGAAAGCAGCATGCAGGATAATTGAAATTTAAGTATATTTGTCTTTTTTCACAGATATCAAGGAATATATTAGGAATAATTGAATCCAGAAACTCACCAATGCGTACTTCTTCCAAAAAAACCTTGAGTTAGGTTAGGTTTGTGGTGAGTGGGTCTATAAGGCCCTCCACCGCGACTCACAAGAGTCTATTGTGGCTCACACCTATTCAGATTTCACCAAACAAGTTCAGCTTCTTAACAAAGCCGATTATTCTATTTGCTGAATGATATTTCAGGTCTGAGGGCGAGAGAGAGACCCTGCCAAACATCAGATACCTGATTCGGCCGCGGCGGCGCAGGCACAAATTATATGCTCTGCTGTTTCATCATCTTCCAAACAAAGACGGCAAGTCGGATCTTCCGACAGTCCAAGTTTAAGCATATGATGATTCAGATAACAGTGGCCTGTTAAAAGGCCTGTTAGACAACGTAGGTCATGCCTTCTAGGGTCTAACATTTGTTTGGAGACATACTTCGAAGGATGTATTAAAACCTTTGAATGAACCAATCATGGTACATTATGCCAGAAGTCTAAAGCTCTTCTTGCTGTCCAGGTATTTAGTGTTTGTTTGGCAAAACTTATTGCGATGCCAATTGTGGGTTCTGGTCCGATAGAAACACGTGCGGCACCCTCCCTTGCAAGAAAGTCTGCCTTCTCGTTTCCTTCCATGTCAGAATGGCCAGGGATCCAGACCAGCAATACTTTATTGAGTTCTCCTATTGAGGAGAGTCTTTTTTGGCAGTCTAAAACCAATTTCGACGTTAAACGGTGAGAGCTAAGTGCTTTTAAAGCCGCTTGGCTGTCCGAGAAAATTTTTATTGTTCTATGTATGAGATTGGCTTGCTCCACTCTCTCCACACATGAAACAATGGCGTAAATTCCCGCCTGAAATACGGTTGCATAGGATCCTAGAGAAGTTGAAATTTTTGTCCTAGGTCTGAGCCCGTATACACCTGCACCAGAGCCTGAGGGTGTTTTTGAGCCGTCTGTGTACCAACAGCTGTCTGCTCTTAATAGTTCATCCTTACGGAGGACCCATTCATCTCTATTTGGAATTAGGACGGTGTAAGGCAGGTCGTAGTTTACTGTTGGAGGCATTATGTCAGAGGTCATTCCCAGAATACTGTGACTTTCACTGTCCGCTAGTATTCTGCTTCGTTCTGCATAAGCCTGATTTGTGCATTTAGAAATATGTACAATTGTATGCTGTCCATCTAGCCTCTCTTTCCTTGAGTTACTCTCTTATACAATTGGCCTTCTACTTCCATCAAACAAAAAAAATTCAACGATTCCTTCTTTCAAGTTGTGATGAACAGCCCAGGCAGTTGAACTAAATTTTCAAACCATTTGCAGATTGAAATGAAACAATTTAATTTTTTCAAATCTTCATTATATTTGAAGTAGCTTGTGGCACGATTCGCTAACACAGTAGCTTCATCAAACTCGTTTAGTTAAGCTATTTCAAATATAATGAAGATGTGAATATAGATCTTTATCAAGTAAGAGGCTCATCTATTCAAGATTTAAACCATTTTTCATATCACTCGTATTATCTATTTCCATTCCAGAAGGTTCGTGGATGAGAAGTTGAGATGGTGTTGTTATTTCATCTCCAAAGTGCTCCCTTCTGAGCCCTTGTTAGTTTCCACAGAAACAGAGTATGTTAGTAAGTGCTTAATCCCATAGTTTATATTTTCCACACACAGGTTCACTAGCTTCTTCCATTTTGTGTAGATGTCTCCTCAGGGAATCTTCTCCAGGTTGGTAACTGTCTTTAAGTGTCTCTTACTCAGTTTCAATAGCCTAGTTGAAAGGTTTGTTCAGAAAACTCTCTGTATGGAGGTGACTTTGTGTACAGAAAATTAGTCTCCGGCTAATTTGTTCGTAAATTTATTACCTGGGGTCCCCAGCATCCATACTACAGACACTGTTTTGTCTTTAGCCAGTCTAGACTCAGTTCTTGGATTGCTGTTAGCTTTAAGCAGGTTGTGAGTGAACATTTGGTCTCCTTATTGACCATCGCAAAAGAAAACATGTGAAAGCTTTATACTCTAATTAAATTAATAAACTGAACATCTTGTTAAAAGTATAACTGTAACTCAGCAATATAATCTTGTTATAAGTACCTTATTATCAAAATGTAAATGAATATCGTGTAAACTATCTATGGAAATTTCAAATTTTCCAGACGACAATATGAGAAAAGCAATATATGTGGTTTCTTTTTTCCCTTTATTTCCATTATATTTAACCTCACGTTTCTAGCTATACTTATCTTTGCAACGTATGCTGCACAACTCCGATAAATTGCTAAAAAGAAAATTGTCTGGAAAAGATAAAAATTTTCAAAAGTCTTTACTGTTCCATATGTCATTCAATAATAATTGTAGACATCTCATTGATGAGATTATCAAAGACGTTTCTTGAACGTAGAAACTGTAATAGATCTTCAATTTGGAAATTGGAGACAATTTTTGAAGTACTAGTCTGTACACAGCTCAAATTTGTGTTAATAGTGTATTAAAGTTGAAGATCTTATGATTATCGTAAATGGTTGGTTCAGGAGTAGAAGACTATGGCTTTGTCCGTCTAATGTCACTTTTTATGGAACAAAAGCAGGATGTAGGGAAACAATTTAAACACATTTACAGGAGGTATCAATTGATGTTAATAGCCTTTGGACAAAGTCTTACAAACCCGAGACAATCTAGTTCAAGTCTTTAGGGGTACATAAACTGTCTTACAATTTACTGGGTGAGCCTACAATCATCAACCCACCAAAAATTGCCTGCCAATATTTTTGTCTTTTTATGTAGAATCATAAATAGAAGCTAGTGTTATATGACGCTCTTTAGCTGCAGATTGAAAAGTCAAATGTGTTGTTTGCTATTTTTTGTGAAATCTGCCTCCAATGCCCTATGCATGGAGTCTACTTTTTTGAAAATCGGTCCAGGCATATGGAAGCTACTGACTTTTCCATGTCAACGAGAGAATACTTCATTCTGTGAGTGATAGATTGTTCCATTTAAGGGGCAGCGATTTGACAAAATATCGAAGTATTTTTGGCAAAGAATTTTGAAGTAATGGATGTATTGAAAATTAAGAAAAAATATATCATGTAGATTTTGTTAAAAATTTTGTTAAAATAATATGAAAAATACACATATTAAGCAAAGTTTAAGCACTTGTAAAAAATTAAATATGGATTGAATGGAAAAACTAATTTATAAGGGGTCTAATTTGAAGCTTTATAAAAACTATATAAAAATCTCAGAATCCTCGAATTACTTATGACCGTACAATTCCTTATTGAAATTCGGTTGCTACCACTAAAATATCGGATAAAAATCCATCTCTCGCTTTTCTATCCTTCTATGACTGACATTGTCTCTCTGCTTCGGTAGTCGCGTGCCGTTCCATTGTTGATACAACGCTCGCCGGTCTCGGCGGTCTCCCAGTTCAGTACTGACGAAGCTTATAGAGTAGTACGTGAACCAAAATCCGCTTGGACCGCTTGGCTACCTACATGTTGCGGAGCTTTCATATTTCTAATAAAATTTTCGTTATGTGAACTTAAACGTGAGGACGTAGGGAAACAAAAAAATATACAAAGCATAATTGTGCAAGGTCGAATTTGGTAGATGCCCCTTAACAGAAAACTACTAAACGCTAAATGTGCCAGAATGGCTGCTGCTATAGGCAGCTGGAGAAGAGGAGGGTAGCAGAAGATGTATGATATGTACCTATTGAAGGTATGAGATCAGGGAGAATAACTGGAGAAATTCTGAAAACAGGGAAGGAGGGAATAGAAAAGAGAAGCTAGTGATTGGTTACTTGAATAACGGTAAAAAAGAACTTCTCAAAAAATGGTTATATTACAGCAGATTTGATTGTAGGATGAAGTGGTGCATCTATGTGAATTTAGATTAGAATGCTGATTGAAAACGATATTGAGAGTGTCAAGGACAAGTATAGTTTGGCAAGTAGGTATATCTGAAGCTATGCGGCATCGGTAAGAGGAGAGGAAAAACATGGCAGACATCTGTCAAACGTACAAATTGCGTACGGTACCTATTGTAACAAGTAAAATTGAAAATACAAAGGTCAGTGACAATACAAACGCCACTGGATAAATCAATATCAGTCAATTGACGAAGTGAGAGGGAAGATCACACGCACGCGCTTGCCAATAAGAAGTCGATACAAATCACCAATTATGTAATTCGGGTGTGGTCTTTATGGTTTTTGTACAACGCTGCCGGAGCTTAAAGAAGCCCTTAACAAATTTGGAAAAGTGTTCATCTTTTAATATGCATAAATTGAAAAAATAATGTTAATAGAATAAATCCAAGGAAACAAGCACATTATACAATTATCGTTTAATCATATTTTTAATATTGTTAATAATAGGTAAAAAGACCCATTTATAATTATTATCACTACATATTTATCACTCCAGTTTTTTTATAGTTAAACGTGGCAATGTCGAATGTTTTCGACTGCATTCCTTTCACGGTTTCAGATAAACTTGCCAAAATATATTAAGTGAGTGGCTATGAATAAATTTTTATAATTTCAATTGCAATTATCTGTAAAGTGGGTGACTGTGAGCTCACAGCACTTAGGCCACATGTGACCCATTGTACATTCTTCCGAGGTGTTGTCCTCCTAAGTCAACGTCCATCCTGTCTTTCCTAGGAAGGTGGACAGTTCACTGGGAGCCATCTCCTTTATATCGGCAGGTTTAGGCCAAGACTCACCGAACACACACTCTCTGTTTGACGATAACTCCGGACACTCGCATAAGACATGCCTGACAGTTTCATCTTCCAGTTCACACATCCTGCATATAGAGGTGTGTCCACTAGTATGGAGGTGTTTCCTTAGTTGACAGTGGCCAGTCAGAAATCCCACTGTTGAACGTCGGTTTTTCCTGGTCATCGCCAAATATTTCTTTGACGCCAGCTTACCAAGGTCACCCAGAGTGATAATTGCAAGACTGCATCCGTTGATTCCATTCCATCTCTTAGGGGATTTAGCATGGGTGTAACGTTTGACTAGTTCCGCAATTGTAGAAGTCGTCAAGTCGATAGATGTCCACTGTAAGACAAAAAGTTTCCGAAAATGTATAACAATACATATATCTACAGCATCTCCTAGTCAGGTGTATTCTATATTGTTTTATTATACAACCTTTTGTTCCAAGAAGATTGATGAAATGACAATATTTATATTTCGCGTCCATAAACCTGTGGTAATGGAAACTGTAGTTAAATAGAAACACTCATCTCATAAACAGCAGCAGATAGAGAATGTTTATTAGCCTCAAGCAAATAATCATCCTGGAGTAGAACAGAAATACCGGGTGTATGTTTTTATATTCTATATATTCGTGCATGTGTATGTTTGCGAGGGTAGTAGATACATAATACGGTTAGTTGAAAAAATAGGCAAATGACAGAATAACTTTCAACGGGGTAAGGAGAGGCATTAAATCAAACTCAGTATCTGAGAAGAGGTAGGGGTTGGAAGGTGTTAAGGAATATTAAAAAAATTAGGCTGAGCAAACTTTCTTATCTTCAAATGTATTTCCTATAATGTTTTCAACTCTATGTAAATACGAGGATGTATTGATATCTAGTTAGCCTAGACCAGTTCCATGCTAAACAAAATATTGCGTTACCATAGCAACGAACAATAACTCATTAGAAGTGTCAGTGCGAAGTTGGACGTCAAAAAAGTAAACCAGTAAAATCGAAAAATTGGAGTATCGAGACATTATCAAGTTCCTGTATTTAAAAGGGTTAAGAGGTAAGCAGATTTACGATATGCTTAATACCCTTGGTGATCAATGTCCTTCGTCCTCTTCAAGACCTAAGAAGTTTCGTGTCAAAAAATCTGCTGAAAAAGTTCTTGCTTCAGTTTTTTGGGATTGCCATGGAGTAAAATCATGATTGATTTTTTGGATAAGGGTAGAACAATAATCGGAGATTACTATTCGACATTACTAACCACTCTACGGGAAAAAATTGAAGAGAAAAGACGCGGAAAGCTTTTGTTTTTGCAGGACAACGCCCCTGCATACAAATCTCGTGTTATCATGCAAAAAATTCCTGATTTAGGGTTTAAACTACTAGAACTAGAACTTCGAGTATTTTATGTTACGGAATCTGCATATTATTAAAATTAATGATACACTTAACAAATATTTGAATACATGTACTACCTATATACTCACAATCATTCGAAATTTATACTATAAATCAAGATTTAAATCAACCAACTATTGAAATACACATAATATCTTCGTTATAAAGGAAGTAAGTAAGAAGTAAACAGTCACGATCTGAGTGTGTTTGATTGGAGACGAAGATTTGTTGATTTTGAAATAACTATTCTCGTAACATACATACAAGAATTATATTGACTTTATTCGGTCGCTAAATATATC